>JAWWMK010015429.1:0-21070 GCA_035047105.1 Galeopsomyia nigrocyanea
TATATATATACACGATTTGTATTTTTTTGAATGACAGTTTAACTCGTCGTTATTATAAATTCGACAAAAAAAAGGAATAATTTATACTCTTAAGGAATGGATTGTCACTGGTGTATTATAGATGTTGTAATTATACCGCAGAGATATTCCTGTACGTGTGCTACACACAGGCTTGATATTTTGATGCATTTAATTGTGTAGAGTTAACGAGGTAGAATTTACTCGAGAGCTGAGATGAAAATTAACGAGGAAATTGGACTTGGTTCAAACTATAACTCAGAAGGATACGAAATTAAAAATAACGCAGTTAATGTATATAATAGAATGTTTATTCGAATGGAATATTTATGATAATCAATAACATCGTATAATAAAATGGAATGAACGTAGAGATTTTATCGTAAACGTTTGATCCAAACTAAAATTCCTACAAAAAAGAAGAATCTATATAACTCGGAGCTGAACTTTCAATCTCGCTCCGTCGTTACGTCATATCCCCCTTCCTCTCCCTCGGAATAAAAACCCTTCCGTCTCATCAAAACTTCAGCTCACGTGTTTGTTTCAAGCTTTCTTTGTATACTTGCGCGCGTCGTGCATCCAAAAAAAAAGCTTCCCTCTATACATAATATCTCGTTACAAACTTTCTGCATACAATGTATATATAACATATACAACCTTAGCCTTTTTTTCGCGCTCGCGCGTACAAAACTGTCTGCCGCTCTAAGTAATCTCTAATGCGATTTAATGGCCTGGAATGTCAGGTGAGATTCGATTGCGCAGCAACGTCGCCACCGCCGCGAGACTAATAAGTCAGCGGACTTTCTTTATCTTATTGACTTTTTTTTAGCTCTTCTTCTTCTTCTTTCTTTCTTCGTGAGTTTTCTTTGTACTTTGTTCGATTTTCAGGATTAAGCACACTTTGTACATCGAATTTTCTTCAATTTTACATCCAATCGATAATTTCGCCTCTATATATAATATGGTACGTTCCCATGCATAAATAAAAACTTCTACACTGCGTGCGCATGATATAGTACAGTAATTTGAAGTATAACGACGTTTCAAAAGTAATTACCGGCGCAGCTTGTAAATTTCTCAGGTTGACTCGCTAATACCTCAAAGAGCTACACACTTAAAAAACACGATGCTAATATTTACGTTTTATAAGCTTCGGTTCGAAAAAAACGAGTTTTTTTTTCTTCTTCCAAAGTAATGAAGATTCACTCTTCGAGTTTATGTTCATGCATCCGCCTTTCTAATAGCTCACGGCTTCGTTATTAAAAATTATTACAAAAGCGTAAATGTATATACGCGTACAATTTTAATTTCAGGTAAAAACGCAATGTGCCCTCTGGCGATGATTATTTTAAAACTCACGTACTGTAGCAGCGAGCGACGAGCACACAAAGAAGGCAAATTGCAAGCGTTGCATTTTAATTACGGAGAGGAGCGCAAGATTAATCAAGTACAATGTCAATGTGACTCTGCCTAGCCGAGCGAGTAAAATTGAAGAGACATGACCGTATGTGTATGTGTAACGGCGGCAGAGCTGATAGTATATTTGAAATGAAAATAGCGGCTATTTATGCATGCGCATATATTTTTTTTTTCGTTTTCGTTTTCGTTTTCTTATACATCGACGCGCATACGCGCGGCTAAAACTTCTTTTTACTTTACTCTTTACTGCTCCATTGGAATAGAAAATGAAAACAAAGAGCTCGCGAGCTCACGAACGAGTACAATACGCTTTTGAATTTTATCACTCAACAAATAGACTTGCCACCTCCTTTTTTTTAACGTTGTTTAGCATACAGTGTTGTATTCTTAGTGTGATTTTTTTTTTGAGTTGGTACAAATTAAATTTCCGCAATCCGAGGATTCATATACGCAAACACTACGCTGGTAACACGAAGCCGAAATGGAAAATTTTCTAGCTTAAGTCTTACGTAAGCTATATAATGATGCGTTATCGCAGACGTATAGGCATCATCAAGTTTAGTGTCGATGCGCACATAGCTAAATTTCTCGAACGCTTTCAACTTTCGACTCTTGAACCAAAAGAAAAAAGAAAAGAAAAAGCCAAAAAAATCCCAGCATAGAAGAACGAACTTAGTATGCCTATGTACACTCGACCCACGTTAATTCTAACGGAACGTTTTCAAAACCAGCCAATCAGAGCGACTTTATGAGAGGTTAGAGCCAATAACATTACTTTATTTTGAAAACGTTCCGCAAAAATTAGTGTAGGCCGAGTGTACATATCGATTGTCAGCCACTCGGAAAAAGGAGAGTTTGGCTTATACTCGCCGGAGGAAACCTCGAAAAAGTATACGCGCAAGAGAGGGGGAGAGAGAAAGAGAGAGAGAGAGCGTGAAGAAATCGATTTGGGTTCCTCCTCGGCATAGCGGTGGCCCAGGAGAATGGGGGAAATAGAAGAAAAAAAAAGGCATCGCCGCAGCAGCAAGCTACTGTTAAATCGAATCGTTCGTCGTCGACGACCGCGAGAAAGAGTAGAGTATAAGCCCGCATTGCCGGCCTTTTCTCTTTTGTATGTACAGTGGCAGCAAACTGTTTGAGAATGAAGATATAAACCGGAAGCAGGAAAAGAGAAAGAGAGAGAGAGAGAGAGAGAAGCAATGAAATGAGGAATGTGTTTGGAGCTATAATACACTAGTGAGAGAATTAAAGGGTGGATGACCTTTACAATTGTTAGTATATCAATTGAATGTTTTTTCTTTCTAGTATGTACGCTGAATATTATTTATTCGGGTCACAGTGCGTTTTACTAATTCATTCTCGCGTATCTATTACTACTCTCCACGAGCGACACAAAAATATCAAAACTGCCTGTCTGCGGCCGAGCTATTTTCAAACTAAATTAAGTTTGAATTGCATTTAACGATCGATAATTCATATTTCTCTCTTCACTGTATATATATATCTATATATCATCGCGCAAATAAATTCGTCGTCAGAGATGAAAATTGGATGACTTTCAATCAAATGAAGTATTTCACCGCGTCGCAATTAATCAATCGACGATTAAGCGACTCAACGTAGAGAAAAAATATATATATAAATCTTTCGCTCTCTCGAAACGTTAAAACGTTCGTTAAGTGATCCACACTTATAGCTCACCAAAAAAAAAGAAGAAGAGAATAAGCCAGTTGCATTGTGAAGCTATTGAGACACGCGGCAGAGAAAAGACGTCGCGGCAGCTACTTAGAGACACGAAGAGAAGAGAGGAAGTTGAGCTCGGAGGCTTGCAGCGACGATAAGAATTGGACGAGGGAAGCCAAAAGTGATAAGAAAGAGCGCGCTCTTCGCGAGCTAGTGAGTGAGAAAAAGAGAGTGTCGGGAAAACGTGTGTTGCTATATAGCTATGAGAACGAAGGAGAGAGTGAGTGAGAGAGATAAAGACACGACGACGCCGCCGACACCGACAATTTCTTCCGCAGAGGACGCAAATATAGCGGCTCGGTTTTGCGGTTTTTATTGCAAGTGGAATGTTTGATTGAATTGTTAATCATGGCGGTCGTCGACACCAACACCGCCGCGAACGATTGTATATATAGTGGCTATGTATCTTTTTTTAGTTTCGTTTGTCAACAGTTTCAAAATGTAGGCTCGCTTATATTTTGTTGTTTGGCGTCTTACGTAAAAGCGGAGTTCCGTAAATGTAGTTCAAACTAAGCCTCGAAGTAGATCGTACTAATAAAAGTATACTATCTATACACATCGTTCATTTTATCAGACGGCTCGAAAGTCATTAAAACAGAGCCACATCTGCATCTACAACTTTTGGGGGGAGAAAAAAGTTTTCATCGAGAAAATTTTTTCCAAAAGTGCATCTCGTTTATCGTACGAAATATAAACTACTTTTTACGGTGGATAAACTTGAGGCAAAAGTTTAGTTATAATGAACAAACTTGAAGATGATGATTTTGGATATACGTCCTCTCGGTAACAAACAGGATAAATTTAAATTTACTGCAATTGTGAACATAAAAATTTCATGTATAAGAGTTCTACGATCATGAGTAATACAGACACCATATCTGTACGATATATGTCGAGGTATACATATATTGACTCAACGCACATTCACTCTTCAAAAGTACACATGGCTGTAACGATATTTCGGCTACAGGGCACATTACAAATAGATTACGCGCTTATCTTCGAAAGCAATTTTTCATTCAACGAAGTTAAGATTGATGCATGTGTTATTACACGCTTGGATAAAAATAATCTTTCGTAACTATTTTTTTACATGAAATAAATTAGATGTAAGTACTTTGTTGTCATCTCATTCTTTTTAATAATATCCGGTCGAATGTTACCTTCAGCTTCACCACAAAATAGCAATAGAACTGCAACCAGTGCCGGATTTGGGGGGGGCTTGATGGTGCTAAAGCACCGGGCCCCGGGCCCAGGGGGACCCAAGTTTTCAAAATAAAGTTTCATGTTCAAGTCATTATCTTGTTATCAGAATCGAGAAAAAGTCTCGACAAGTGACAAAAAAAATGATTATAAAATGTGTCCCATACTAGTATTGGATTAGATACTCGATAATGGTATGATACCTATTTTCCGCAGGGCCGCCTTTCACTTCGTAGAGGCTCCCCTGAGCAAAGTGTGGAGGCCCCCTTAAGGAATTCGTTTTTTAGGAAACCCAAATTTTGCCATCTATGTTTTTATGCAAATTAAGCAGAAAATATTCAGTTTTAAATGATAATACTTTTTTGTGAGTGTCAATTTAGTTAAACGCATTTAGACTGTTAATTAATTTGTTTTTTAAATAAATTATTTTTCATCCTACTTTACAAAAGCAAACAATAAATTATATCAATTTAATTTCTAAGTAAAACTGCATACAAGATTTGGGTATATATTTACCGTACACATGATTCTAATTATTGACACATCCGCACCGATCTTCAAAGAAATTTTTTTATTTAATAACAGTTTTTCTTTCTTATTTATTCACAATAGGATGAAAATTTTTTTAACTGCGTTTTTGTCCGTGGTAGTGACTGTATAGACAATGATGAGTTAAGAAAAAATGAAATTCGCGTTCAAATATTAATGATCATCCGGGCTGTACATACTTATAGTACGCTTTATAAAAACTTGCTTTTTCTAAAAAATTTTTAATGAATTATACTTGTGGAGGTCCCTCAAGAGTGTGGGGGCCCTGGGCCTAGGCCCGGTAGATCCGCTCCAAAAGACTGTCCTGATTTTCCCAAATGTTTAGGTAGCATATAGGCTACTTCAAGTACAATGTAACTATCCCTATAGCGAATTATGAAAACGAGCGATTATTTTTTGTCTTGAAGAGAGTAAAAGATTATCATAATAGATCTACTATGGATCATGACAGATTGTCTTCGTTAGCGCTTTTTACCATCGAAAAAGAGTTATTGATCAATCAGTTTTTATGATTTGATGTGTAGACGATTTTACTAAAGCGGGAAGTAGGATAAAACGTTTTTTAATTGATTAAACGTTTTATTTTATATACTCATTGGATTAAAATAAATATTTGTTCTATGCTGTTAACCTGAATTTATTTACATAAAATTTTCTTTCTCGATGGCAGTCTATAGATATACGTTCTTTTGCCGGAAAACAGCCGCCTTAAGTGGGCCCCGCGACATTTTTAGCCCCGGGCCTCGAAATGGATTAATCCGACACTGACTGCAACGAGGAAAGGAAAAAAAAAATCGAAACGCAGTTAGTCACGTAGAGTCATCAAAGCTCGAGGATATAACCATCGCTCAATACATAGTATTCCAAAGCAAATTGCAGGCCATTACCTAATGTTTATTCCGCGGCACCGATAGTAAATGTCGAAAAAATGAGGATATACGAAACGCGCGTGTATACATTTTTATTAAATTAAAAATCGATGCGCCAAAAACGGAATAAACTCGCATTAAGGTTGCTTTCGAAGAGCAAATAGCTTCCCTCTTTTGCGCTAATAACCCACGTGTAATTAGGGTGCCGGACAGCGGCGCGGCTATTAGGAGCAGCGAGCCTCTGCCGCCAATGCTGCTGATCGTCTACCCGTGACAAACTCATCGCCACGCCACCCCAATGCATCTCGCTCGCTCTCGTCGTGTTGCTAAGCGCTCTTTTGGCTAAGTGCGGTTTTAGAGTACATCTTCGTTGCGGGATCCGCGTGGCGTCAAACCCGATGTAATGCTACTGCTGCTGAATATTGCTGTCGGTGAGAACATTCTTTTATTTAACTTGTAATTCGCGATGAACAACAAGCAAAAAAAAAAAGCAATTTTTAATTAGCTAAAATAAATTGAAGTATGTATAGGTTCAATTGAAGATATCAGCTCAATAATTTATGTAATTCAAATTCTCGATTAAAGCCTTCCATTAAGATTACATTACGCAATCACTATGCCTTTCAAACTCCAATATTACGGTCTGCATACAGCATTGATTGACAATTCTATATAGATGGATTATGGATTTGCCCAACATCGCACGAGTGCAAAGCATTTCGGTAACTCAGTAAACGCGAATTTCAAATTAAACTGGATATTCGATTATACACATATATAGAGTGTGTGTACCTATTGCATGTATACACAGTCGTTATCCGCGGCTATAGTGCACTTGATGCAGATATACACCAAACTGTGATTCTAATCAATTCGGCCAAAGTACGTGTACAACATTTATTGTAGTGGAGGTTTGTCACGAAAATTGAAATACGCTGGTATATAATTGAAATTTATTGCTGTAATTATTATTCGAAATGGTTTAATTTAAAATTATGCGATTAATTATTTTTTTGATGATTGTTCGTAATAGATTTTAAATATTGAATTACTTAACGCGAAGTACCACACTGTTCATTCGCGAGTTTGTCAAATATTGCATCACACGGAGGTATTGTTTGCAGAACATATAACAGGTGCATACTCGAGGAAAGATAAATGGAGAGACTTATAGTGAGATTACTCGTTGGATTTACTTGACATGCAATTAATTACATTTTTACAGTCATTTCAAACTCACAATTACTTTACTTGTTTTCACATGTACGTACGTTTTATAAAAGCAATTTGAATATTGTCAATGGGAATAGTTTTCATTTCGATGCATTTCTATTTATACGCATTTTCCTTCAAGTTTGAATATATGCACAATGCGCATTCTGTATCAGATCTCGCCACATCACATTGCTGTTGAGAATACAACAATTTCCATATTCATAACTTCCAAGATAATGAAACATTGTTTTCGCGTGTTGTCATAGATGACGTCAACTATTACTTACAGCCTCGATGCGGTCAACGTGAAATATATGTGTTGACAATCCTTTCTTGTATTCTGATATACTTACGTTCATCAAAATCTCGTGAATATTCAACCAGCATTCTGCTCTATTTTGATCTAGTTTTTATGTAAATAATAGGCTATTTGATGATATTTATATCCTTACAAACATGTTTAATGAAAAATTGATGTGTTCTTTGTTGACTTTAGTTATATAAAAAAAAAGGAATTGAGAAAGAAATTTATCACATGACCGCGCCATTCAACAAAATCTCTGAACTACTTTTTAGTTTACTTTTTCTCTTCACCTTCTGTCTCTCTCTCTCTCTCTCTCTCTCTCTCTCTCTCTCTCTCTCTCTCTCTCTCTCTCTCTCTCTCTCTCTGTCTCTCTCTCTCTCTCTCTCTCTCTCTCTCTCTCTCTCTCTCTCTCTCTCTCTCTCTCTCTCTCTCTCTCTCTCTCTCGTTCTTTCCTTCCTTTTCATTACGTACTGCAGAGAACCTTTGTTTTTATTTCTGCAGTTTTCAGGTGCTTTCTCAAAATCTTTCGTGCACGTTTTTCTTCTTTGAAGTGAAGTTTTTTTTTTGGAGTATTCTCTATATGGCTCTTTACTCTTTGTTTTTCTTGCAATCCTTTGGTGAAAACAAGGCGTAATGTACATAGGTATGTCGCATGTTATAATTTTAGTACAGCATTCAACTTTAGATGGCAGTGTTTTCTACAAATAAACTTAGATTTCCTCCTTATAAAGTTATTGAAGTGCTTTCAAGATATTATGTTTTACAGGGACTTCATTAACACTATTTTAATGGCGTCAGTTTCTTAATAAGTCATAATTAATTTCTAGAGCACTTTTATAATTAGTCACATACGACATGACATATTGTGAAAATATTTTGATCGATTCGTAAAGTGAAATGATGGATTAAAGTGAAACAAACATGTTTTTACAGACGAAATGGTTCTGCAACAAAAAATTCAATTAAAAGGGCAGCTAAAGTTTCAGCAGGAAGTAGCCCGGAGCTCAGTCTCACCAACGAAGATAAGCGTCTATCTTCGTTGGTCTCACATACATATTGAATCTTTTTGTACTTTTGTGATTATCTGACTGGATATACAAATAAAATTAGCAGAAGTTTCATCATAATCATCAAAAATAGTATTATATTGATCCAAACTCATCATCAATCATTTTTTTTTTCCTTTATTGAGACATTCAAAATTTTATTTGCTGTTAAAATAAAAAAAAAATAAATCACTTGGCTTAATGCACTCGCTGCAAGCACACGACAACGCAGCCGTTAAATTCTAGACAACAAATGTTCCCAAGCGACATCGACATTCGCTTTGTGCACATGCTCGACGTAATTTAGTGACTATATGTATGTATGCGAATGTGTGTGCGCGAGCAATATAGTTTCTGTTCCGACGTCGTCAGGCGGAAAAGTGCATTTTATTTATTCCTCCGTGTGCTGCACGTCGCGTTTATATGTTCGAAAAATAGCGTGTGTCTGTGTGCGCGCACATACGTTTTTTTATTGCATTTTTTCATCGTCCATTAACTTCACAATCTTAATGTAATAAGTTATGACGTATAAAATAGTTGTTATATTAAAATAATGAAAATTGCAGCATTAGCTATTAGAAAATTGTAGTATTTATGTCGAAGATTTCTTATACATGACGGTCACTATTGATTATCGAATCACGATGAATAATATATATAGATGAAAAAAAAAAAACTAGCGCATCGTAATTGCACTCAATAAATAATCCGGAGTCTGAATGTATTTTAAGCTCGCATCTTTCTTTATTAATTAGAACTTAGCAAAATTACCGTGGGCAAAATTGAGTTTCTCACGTGTGTCATAACATTTGGCATTGAGTATAACCACCAAAAAGCTCACATCGAGAGATAAATAAAGCGAGTTAATATTCCGTAATCGTAAAATGCATCTCAGATAGTATCTCAAAATCGAATGATCAATAATCCATGGTCGTAATCCATTTATACAGCGTATCTCCATATAAACGATCCTCTCTCGCTAATGTCGCGCATTCGAAGGTCCTTTAACTACGCGAATAGAAGTCAACAAGCAGCGGGTTTGAGTATCGCTTTACCTATATAAAGCTATATAACACACACATACATACACACACCTACGTACAATTCGCTCGAATTTCCAGCAGAACGTGCGATGCAAGCCATTAACGCGACGAACGAGAGAGAGAGAGAGAGAGTCGCAGCTCTCTCGCGTCCGACGCCAGATAAATTACCTCAATGAGGCCAGTGGCAAATATGTTTATCGCGAAAATACACGACCCTGACACCAATCGACAGTTTATTTTATGTAATCACGACTCTATTATAGGAAAAGAAAAAGTTTGACATGCATATTATATATACGTATGTGTATCTTCGTCGCTTCTTCCAGCAAACACTTTGCTATATACGACATGGGAGATGAAAGATTCAACTCGTGAATTCGTTTTCCGATAATGCCTCGCAAATGAGCTTATATACCCCTTTTTCACTCGACTCTGATTCGCTTTACCGACCTTTTCAGTTAATCCATTGGGTAGGACGGCCTCGGCTACTTAAACATTTTCTCTCTCTCATCCCTGGCGAAAATTCATTTTCTTATCACGAAAAGTGAGCAAACTCATTATTTTCAATAGCGCTTCAATGAGTTCATCCACTTGTTTGATTAAGATTCCAAGTAGACGTACTTTATGTACTTTTTCCGACTCGTCGTTCGCTCGAATGAAAAAAAGTATAACTTGTTAATGAGGAGAGGGAATGAATAAGAATTATCGTTGAAAAAAAAGTGGAGAGTCGAAGTAACAGATTAAATTTCAAAAGAGTTTTTATTTAGTGGTAATGAGATTATAGAGGATCAGTGATTGTGAATTTATTTGGCGTATATTCGGATTCACCCTATTGTTAATTAATCTCTCGTCGAATTACACGCTCTGATTAACTCCATAACTGCGTGCGTGTATGTGTGTGCCAAGAGATATGAAAGATATACATTAACTAAATTTTATTTTAAATTCACTTTTGTAAGAATGACCAACCTGCGAATAAATAATTCGTCGAGTGCAAAAAAAAAAAAAAAAAAAAACAACAATTTGCACTTTACGACGAAAAGCAGATGTCAATTAATCGGATACGAAACGTAGAAAACCAATTACTGTAAAAGCCAATTAGACTTAAAAATACAGCTCCTGAAAAAACGTCATTTCTTCGCTGAAGTACTGAATTTTCCAAAAGCCTACTAAACTTTTCCTTTTTACCCCGCAAAAAAAGCCCCTCATCCAACCAGAAAAAAAGAGAGAAAAAGAGCGGAAGGTTATAGCCCAAAGGCTTCTTTTTTTTTTCTCTCTTGAAATAGGGCAGGTGCACCTAAAAAAAAAACTAACCAGACTGCTGCTGCTAAACAACATTGCCTGCAGTCTAGCGTTACGACCCCTTCGATTTTCCGCGCGAGAGGCTTGCATACCTACATCGGACGAATAAAAAAAAAACGTGTCGGAAAAAAAAAATTTACACGCAGTCTGCACGCAAACCATCAACCACGCAATGGCGGTGGCAGCGAAAACTAGAACTTCCTGCGACAACTTGACCTTGTACCGCATGTTTATATTTACCTTTCGGCTTGCAAGCTCTTCGCGGCAGTGTATTATATATAGTAGTGGCCGCAGAGTGAAAATTTTCGAAATTATGAATGTCTCGTGTGTCGCGCGAGAATTATGTGCCGCCGAGAGAGAGAGAGAGAGAGAGAGCATAGCGTACTGCTCTATTTATGAGAATTGATTCTGTCGACAGACTTTTATACATATGTATATGTATATGCACGTGCATCCTCGATTGCCTCTCTCTCTCTCTCTCTCTCTCTCTCTCTCTGCTGCGCCCGCCTGTTATACATATGTGGAGAGCCTTCGTGTTTATTGGCGTTTATGTCGTCACATACATACACGCCCGAGAGAGCTTATGTCGATATATTTGAAAACGGGGACGGTGATTTGTGTTGTCAATGAAAATTTCGATACGATAACGTCGACGTTGTGTGTCTGTGATGTTTGATCATTAAATGCATTTTTCCTGGATTTTGTTATATTGGTAATTTATTGAGAGCAAAAGTGTGTTTATAATTTACGACTTTTTGTAATTTCTACACAGTAAGAAATAAAACTGCGCGGTGAGTGTACTTTACGAGCACTTCTTAAACTAGAAATTACCGCTGAAGGTGGTATAATAGAGACTCTCTCTCTCTCTCTCTCTCTCTCTCTCTCTCTCTCTCTCTCTCTCTCTCTCTCTCTCTCGCTCGCTCGCGTTTAAGTAAAATTAGGACTTAGCATTTAGCGCAGTGCTATCTTGCATTAATTAGGACGCTTCGCAAGCGCAAAAAACCGAGAGTTGCATAATCGGACAAAGTTTAAACTTCAATGTTGTTTTCATTCTCTCTCTCTCTCGAAACACATACATTGCCTGTTTGTGTTTACCGTTATAAACTCGCGGCGCGTGAAGTGAAAGAACCACCATCGAAAATGGAAGATCGGTTGCATAACACAATTCGAACCCGATTCGAATGCAAAATTTATCCTTCATTGAAATACTGATGTGCGAGGAGAGTGAGAGCGCGAGCGAGGAAGAATTTTTTTTTTTTATCAAACTTATCGCGAAAACATTTTCCAGGCTACTCTTCCGCAGAGCGTATTTTTCAATAATGCACAAGTGCATTGAAAAAGCTCTTTTTTTTAACGTAAGCGCGAAGTGAATACAAAACGTTTTTGATAAATATTTTGAAATTCATAGATTTTTACATAGTGTAATTTACGTTGTAAAAGCCTAAGTGCGCGTACACCACTTTCACCAAAATCACCACGAATCGTAAACCACTGAAGGGTAAGTCAACTCGACTGGAAAAGCCATTAACGCATCAAAAATGACACTACCCCAGCGCTGCGCGGTCGCGTTCGATAAACTACGCTCTCTCTCTCTCTCTCTCTCTCTCTCTCTCTCTCTCTCTCTCTCTCTCTCTCATGTACGGCCCTGCTGATGCATTTGCGATGTATGTGTGTGTGTGTGTGTGTGGCACGTGCGCCCAGGTCATTTTTTCAAAATTCCTCGAGCGTTTTTACGTGGCAGCGCAAAAAGAATAACACATAAGTGAACCAAAAAAAAAAAACACAAAATATTTTTACTCGCTCTTTTTCGTTCTCTCCACCCCGCAACGGTGAATTCGCGCGAGATTGATGTTGAAACGTGGATTTCCCGCGACGACGGATTATCGATGCAGATTGCCGTGATAATCGAGTATACAGTCGCGCCGCGATATTTGCCGCGGGAGAATCCGTATACGTGATCTCGCGTACGACACGCGCATTGATGCGAAAAGTGAGATTTTGCGATTTAACTTTTTTTTTTCTTACGATCGATTAAATCGTGGTTTATTGCGATAATTTGACGATTTAGTTATTTTTCCGACGTGATACGGATGTAATAATTGTTTTTTTTTACCGAGCAGATACGCGGATTTACGAGAAATCTTGAGAATCTAAAAATGAATAAAACGCATCGCGAATGAAGTTAACATTGCGCGCCATATGCGAATGTCACACGCGAAACACGATAGATTACGTTGGAAATCAAAGACTCGATCGATCGAACGTTGAGTGTTTTTTTTTATAGAATAAATCATCGGCGCTCGAGCGAGCGTTGCGTTGCATAATCATGTTCCCCGCGCGATCTAACAAATGACTGCAATAAGGAAGAAAAAGACGTCGCGTGAGTTTTTGCAATTAAAGAACGCGTTACTCAACGACACACACACATACACACACAAGCGCACGAGTTGACCATGAATTCATAAAACGATCGAGCGCCGAGAGATAAATAACTAATAAAGATTATATCCATAGAAATTTTCGCATTACAAAACTATGAATTTTTTTTTCTTAAACACTCACCTTCAGTATTAACGATGACCGGTGTATTATCCATGATAACAGAACGACGATATTATTAAAAAAAATTGGTCCGACATATTACGCCACGTGGATATTATTATTGCACTTGCACTCGCGCGCGACTATTGCTCGTGTCGTTTATAGTCGTCGTCTATCTACATGACAACTCTATATCTCGCGGCGCACGCAGCGAGTGAAAAAAAAAAATTGCAGTATACGCCTGTGTGTTAGTATGTGTCTGTGTGTGCAACATTACAATTGCGCGCGCGACTTTAACAGTATATAGAAGGGAGAGAGAGAGAGAGAGAATGCACGGAGATGAGTGTTGTGTCGAGCCGATCCGTATATATACACACGCTACGCGCGTGACAGGCGCGCCGCTTGACTTCTTACTACTGTACTGCTCTGTTATGTTAGTGCCTAGGATCGTTTTTTTTCTATATACGTTACAACTAGACTTCTATATTATACTTTTTTTTTTCTTTCGATGAATGTTTGATTTTTTTCTCTTTTTGTTCGTAATGATATCGATTTGATATGCGGGTTGGGAGGCTACTATGAAGTATTTGGGTTGAACGAAAAATCGTTCAAAGGACATCGACAATTTATTCAGGCCATTTGCATATTTATACGCGCTGCAGTGATCGACAGTCGCGACTTTTTTTTTCTTTCTTCTTCTGCGGAGAATATGACGGAGTTTTTTATTTTTGAAATTTTTGAAAGTTTTTTTTTTTTGCATACACCAGCATTTGATAGGTAGATAGATAGATAATCAGATCGACTGAGACTACGGAATTATCACAATTCAATGACTTTTTGTCAATATGGAAATTCAAGCAAGAAGTATAAGTACCCTCAGAACGTTCAATACCAACAACTATTCCGATGCGCCTCCTGTCGGAATATTACTTACAACACTCGTAGGATGAGTTTACAGTTTTATTTTTACTATAAAGTTCGAATATATAGTCTTTTTTTCCTCGAAGTGGGTTATTAAAGCTGTGCTCTGCAGCAGCGATTTGATGAGATTGTTGAAGAAAAAAACAAAGAGAGGGAAGAAGTGGCTTTCCTCTCTCTCTCTCTCTCTCCCTGCTCGAAGATAAGAGCAGACATGCAAGTGGCCTACTTCTTTGTTTTTTTTTTCGGGTAGCTCGATATTTATTCATTCGTATGAATAATTAATTCCTTCAAACTCATGGCAATGAAAAATATAGCGCGCGAAACTTTATATATAGTTATCATAAATTTTGTTCGAATTTCGCGCGTTGCGCATAATCGTCTCTTTCTCTACCAGTGGATTTACATTTTAAAACTTGCAAACGAGTTTCTTTTTTATAATGAACTTTGCTGCTGCTGTTGGAAATCCTATACATCCCTGAAACTTATGTGTGTATACGTCAAAACTTTTTATAAAAGTATGAATATTGCAAAACGTCTGGTTAACAAGGTGAAAGTTAAACAATTAATCGTAGGTTACAACAATCTTGAACTCGGAATACAACGCATATATAGTTAGTCACCACCTATATATATATATATATCCAGGTTGTAGAATCGTCTTATAGTTTTACGAGCGCATCGCATGCTCGCGAGCTGTGGCTGCGTGTGTCTATATAAACGTGATGGTAATAGCAGCGCGAACTATCCGTTGCTACGAGGTATTTGTCTAAGACTAATCAATAATATCGTCTCACTCTTTCTCTCTGCATAGCCTTAATACTATACTTTCTTTATCTCTTAAATATTTGATCTCTCACTCTCTAGCATGCATTACGCGCGGAGAGAACAAAGTTCAAGTTCCACGCTAGTCTTTTTGAATAATTGCTTGCTCTATACTTCAACGTGGCAGCTCGCTTTATAAATAGTCGAATGCACCTTTGCCTATATCCTCTCGCGTAAATATAGTATAATCATATGTGCGTGTAATGCCTTTCTCATTTGTATCGATATAAGCTCGCATATATAGCACGCATAAGAATCAATTTTATGCAAATGCCTCGCGCGTTGCAAATTTGCCATCTCTTCTGCGTCGCCGCTGCCGCGCGGGGTATATAAAAAGAAGGTGTGTCTTGATGAGGCTTGATGACTTTTAATCTGCATAATAGACTTTTCTGGGTCATAGAAAAAAAAAAGAAGAGTGCTGCAGTCACGACGCGTTTGCTGTATACTATATAGATTCGTTCGTCTTCGAAAAATTAGAAAAGAGATTTTTTTTAAAACGATTAATTATCGTTTTTTTTTTCTGTCTTTCTTTCGTAAGTGAGCGAGGAATGCGTTTAGAGTACCCGCATGAGATAGTCCATATGTATACAGGTGAAAGTAAATAAAAGAGAAATTAAAATTTGAATGGATATGATTTTCCGGTGGCGCGCGTCAAAAGTGTTATAATACGTTCTATACGTGTTACATATATTTGAATTCTTTATTATAATGGATGCTCGCGCGCATGTCTGCGCGATTTTCTGTGTGAAAGAAGAAAGACAACCGTGACAAAAGGCCTTTTCTAGGCCAGGAAATTGTCTGCATACGGGGCATACACACATACGTACACACTTGTATTGCATCGTTATATATATACATACACGTATACATATACGATGTTCATGGCGCGCATGATGGATTTTATTTATGACTAAGTGGTATTGTGGCACGAATTTAGGATAAGAACGCCTCGACATTCGCGTGTGCTACGATCCAGCGCGTATATTGTGCATGCTCGCTCGAAATCTTTTGTCATTTATTTATTTTTTTTTTGGGTGTTGACTTTGTGGAGTGATATCGTTAAATTGAATTAATGAGCGTGTGTTTTACGTATATTTTAATTGCTGAATCTGATGAGCGTGTGTTAAACGAAAATTCAATGATTTTCGACTGAAATTTCAAAAGATTCACGATAATGTTTGATAAATTAAAACAGCAAAACACATTTGGTAATGGAAAAACAATGACGCCGGGCTTGAAGGAATTGTTGTAACCATTTCAATTGCTCGTACAAGGTTTTCCTTGATAATTACTTAATCACTTGGTTTAATAACTGCAACGCTGTTTTTGCTCTTCACGCACGCAACACGCAGCTGCAACAACAATGTCTCGAAGAATAAGCCGCATTATATTTCATTATTGCGCGTAATTGAATGCTCGTAAATTAAACTTATATACGCATTAAAATCACGATATAGCTATTTAAAAATAATTTTCTTAACGAGCAACTGCAGCGTTATATACAAATAGCCTATGCAGTTTCTAATATGTCAACTATACGCGAATTGTCGAAAAATAGAATCAAAAAGGTGCCTCTCTCGTAATGGCATCTCTATGAATAGCCTTGCCCGCTGCACGTGTTTATAAAAAGCCCGCGAGCGCACGAGCGAACGGAGCGTCAACAACGTATTTAACATAGTTTTCCAAAGCAACCGGCTTCCAAGTTCAGCGGGTTGTGGCATAGATTTAATGTCAAAGAGTATATACGAGAAGTAGAAGAAAAAGAAGAAAAAATCAGCAAGCTAACGACACTCGAAGGCGCTAAAGCCTTGTGTCCTTGCCCCACTGCAATAGTATAGCCGCTAGTTTACTTTTATTCGAATAGCTCGTTCTCTCTCTCTCTGTAAAAGGTGTATACTTTATCAATGGGTATATATACGCAAATAGCTGTGCATGGCTGTCTCTCGATTTGGTGATTTTTATTTTGAGGTCGCTCTTATTTTTTTTTTTCATTCGAAAAGTGCAAATGAGTCAGTTGTGTATAATTGAATGCGCGCGAGTTTGCTCGTTTGGAAAAAAGATCAGAGGACGATTGTTCGATTTATACACGGGGGATAAAAATAAACGAATTGGTGGAGCGAATAAAAGCTGCATGTTCGATAGAATGTGAATAAAAATCACTGGAAATGATGACGCTTCTTTTAGATAATGATTTTTTTTTAATTTTAAACTTATATACTGTCAGACACACGTATGGAAAAGTTTTAATTTGATATTTAGTGAAAATTTCTGGTTTTTTTTCCTATTTATTTCTTTCATCCGTGAGATATTGCTTTTCGATGTTTTTTCATGAATAAAAAACGAGATATACACATTTTTTTATTGGTATATTCCAAACATAGACTGTGCTGAAAAGTAAAAATTCTGCAGAAAAACTCTCGACGGCCAACGTATAATCTCTCTAATAAATCCATATCCATGTTCCAAGACACAATGCAAACGAGACGAAAAGCTCAGTGAAAAACAATAGATAGAACCGTCGTATAATCCAGGCGAGTTAATGCGTGAAAATCCACTTAGCCCCTTAAGACTACGCCGGCAATGCCTAAAAGTCAACGCTGAACATTAAAAAGTCAGACAGACCGCGTTGACGACGACGTGTATACACCTACCCAAATGAAATGTGCACCTTTTGGCTCCACGAGAAAACTTTACCTGAGTGCACCGAGGCAATAAAACGTCGTACGCCACTGCCTGTCGCCGATGCGCGACCATGATACGCTTCTGTTTCGTTCTGCGCGCCACTCCGGTGTATACGGACTTTTCATCAGTATATATTATCCTCTCCGAAGCTCTCGTGCGGATGAAAATTTATGCGCGTATCATGCGACTTGATACCTTTTGAAATTTAGATTCTCTCTCTCTCTCTCGGTTTCTGTTATTTTCGGTTGTACATAGTAAATTTGCGTTGCAACGCTGTGAGACTTTTATTTTTTTTTTTTTTTTTTTAGATCGAATAGTTGGTTGGAGGAACAAAAAGTACACCTCGAATTTTTTATTGAAGAAAATGCCACGTCCAATTTTTTATGACATGTCCAAATTAACCAAATTTAATACCTTTAACTTGTCGAATGGAAGTCACCTCCAAATGTGGAATCCTTTTTAAGTATAGATTTTAATTTTTCTGGGAAGGTATCATAATTCTACATTGCAGAGTTAAAAGTAATCGTGTTCTTTTTTAATCGACAAGACATTTTTGGCGAAGTTGAATGTATCATAAAAAATTAGATGTGCAATTTCTTCGATCAAAAATTGAAAGTGTACTTTTGTCTTACCTACCCGACGAATTCTTTTTTTGTGTGTATATGATAATTTGATGGATGTGAATTTTATGACGTTAAATAATATTTCTTCTATGAATATTATTCCGATGTTATTAAATTTTGATGGAGCTAGCAAACTTCGTGACGAAATGATTTTGTTGGCAAGAAGGAAAGATTGAAGAAGAAAAAAAGGTCTCGCCTCGTTTAACAAACTTCTTTCATTGGCGTCGCGCACGAAGTTTTCTTTTGAGCTAAACGCTCAAAAACTTTGGCGCCTGCATCATGAATTTTTTATGAAACAATAAATCCTCTCTCCCTAAAAAAAAGAAGAAGACGAAAATGAGAAACAAAGTCTTTGCGCATATCCTTCATCATTGTTCCATCAATGTCGTCTATTTATACGCAACCGCGAACAATTTTGATTAAACGGGGAGATAAAAGAAATAAATGTGAGTCACTCGCGAGCTCGAATTTACTGCATCGATGTTGGTGGCAATGTATATACATTGCGAAGTTTGCTGTGTCTCCCCGGTGGCCAATTGCAGGATGCATGTTTAAAATTAGTTGCCGTTACGCGCCCAACAACGACGACGACGTCCGTCCGTCCATCGTCTCGGACAAAACGGAAGTTTCTGTTGGACGAACAAACTCACGCATGTGGAACTGAAAAGAAAAAAAGAAAGAATTTTTTTTTTACTTTTTCGATCTATCGTCACCACACACGTATGTACGATTCCGCGCGAGCTCCGAAAATTATTCATGCGCGATGCATAAATGCCCCGAAATGCACGCGACCCATTCGTATTCAAATACCCGACTCGCGCGCTCATTTAAAAATATAATTCTATACCACGGCTGCGCTTTTGCGCAGGACTCATTAAAACCGCTTCGGAGTCCTTCCTGATTTTTCTCTCTCTCTCTCTTTTGCGACGAAGATCTTTGCGTGTGATATAAGCTCTTACCTGTTTTTTAAATACTTTGAGTTTCTGGAAAAAAATTTTCAGTGTCTTACTCGTGCAACTAACGTTACTTTAATTTAAAAAATTTATCTTTCATATTTACTGAAAAACTCTCACCGTTTCCACGAAATTTTTTTTTTTATTTTCCAGGTCGCAGAGCTTGACTTTTTAAACTCCGTATTGTACATACGAGTAAATGTAAATTCGAGAATGGAATTTCACGTGTATACTTTGCGATTCGCAATCTGATAGTAGGTCACAGTACACCACGGTACATACAAATGATTGAAGCTTTGCGCAACCATCCAAAAAATATCGTATGAAGTTTTTTCTTATGCGTAATATTATATAAAATGCAAGTGAGACATGATTTGATTTAAAAAAAATATTTCTTCATTCTCTCGAGAGAATTTTCAATTTTGCAAGCTCGAAGAAAAACGAGTTTACACATAGGTATGAAAATTCCCGAAACGAGGACGAAGTAAAAAAAAAAAAGGAGAAAATCAGGGCAAAAAGATAATAGAATATTTGTATGAAAATGAGGATTAGAGAGTGATGCAAAGCGCGCTCGTACTTTGTCTAAAAGTAGTGAGAGAGAGAGGGAAAGAAAGAGGCGCGATCATTTTCTAGGCTACCTCGTACATCATACTTAAACTGCCCTCCAACAAATGAATCTGCAAGCGGAAAATCTCTCGTATATACGTACTTATATTCAGCAGTATTTGAATATCGCTTCACCGAAAGAAAAAAAAACCATTTTTCTCAACCGCAATTAAACAAAAAATCAATATATATTTAATATAATTAAAAAACCCTCCATCGCAAAAACAAACAGAGTATCCACTTAAAAAGTATCTTCATTCTCGAAGCTTTCACGAAGAAATGTGTAGGGAGTTGCCTAATCAACTTTTCTCCCACGGTGTGCTATATATATGGCCAATTCCAAAAAAAAAGTGCCTTAATTCGGTAGCATTTTTTGAAATATTCAAACTGCGGGTACGCTCTCAATTTTAGGGGTACGCGGTTCTACGGGGCATCAAAAGTTTCGTAATGCTCTTGCCCACCCTCTCTTTTCATGTGACACCCCCTTTTTTGCTTGTGACAGTGCTAAAATCACGTGAGAACTCTGGCATCGATAAAAACGAAAATCTGAACTTTTCTGGTTTCTTGTGGTTTTCGGACTTTAGAATCAAATTCCCCGACTAAAAATACACCGGAAACCATATTTTTTTTCTACTCGAAATTTCGACCCTTAGCTCTGAAAACACACAACATTGATTGAACGTGTCAGATTTTCCATTTTATTAGTTTTTTTACTTTTCATGTCGGAATTTCGAGTAGAAAAAAAAATGGTTTTCGATGTATTTTGAGGCGTAGAATGCGATTCTAAAGTCAGATTAACGCAATCTTTTTTCAGTTTTTGTCAAATTCCAAAAAACTATGGAAGTGTATTATTTTTTGACCGTTTCAAGACTTTTAAGTCCAAAAAAAAGGGTGCCACAAGATTACGCGGGGCACTAGTGCTTTGCTTCCTTGGAAAGGAAGCTTTATTTTTTTCAAATTTTCCGTTTTTTCGCTACAATATTTTGTTTTTAATGTTTCACGGTTCGGAATTGGTTTTTTTGAAAGAGCTAAACTTTCTGCGTGTCATCATTGAAACGTTTTTCCATATATTTTTCATTAGAAATCATGGGGAGGCGACAAAGTCGTTTTTTATGCCGTCTGTCCGACGGATGAGTGTGTGTGTGTATTGTCAACCGGTATGACTTTCCTACTCGATGGATTTTAATGAATCTTTGTTCATGTGTTTTGAA
>JAWWMK010015440.1:0-21070 GCA_035047105.1 Galeopsomyia nigrocyanea
GAGAGCGTACCCTCAGTTTGAATTTTTGAAAAAACGCTACCAAATTACGGCAGTTTTTTCGTGGAATTGGCCATATAAAAAAATTAGTTGATTTATTTTCATGAGTTCAATTTTTTTTTATATAGTTTTTTTTTGAGATTCTATCTACTACTAATTTGTATGAATCAGTGTTTTAATTTACTCGTACTCCATAGAAAATAAATCAAAACCAGCATATAATAAAATACATTTTTCATCAGGAAAAAAAAAATTAAAAAAATGTTTGCAAAATAAAAAAAAAAGAATAGACAGAAACTCATCCTACACAATCTCCCCTATACAACGCAATCTCCTATCAAAACAACGAGCAATTTTTTTTTCTTTCACGTAACATCACGCGCAAGTAAAAAAAAAAAAAGAGGAAGAAGAAGAAGAAGAGTGCAGCACAGTAAGTGTAAAATTAGAAAATCGCGCGGAGGCTCATTATAAAGTCGCCTAGATATGTGCGCGAGCGCAAAAGTGAGAGCTCTCCGCTTGCAACTATAACGTATATATACACACGATTATCTCGTATATATGCATGCACACCGCGGCGGGTGATAAGCAAGCTCGGCGCAGCAATGGATTATGATACATAACACTCTCTTTCACTCGCGCGGGGGGGGTTTCACGCTTTGGTGACTTTTAGCCGCGCGAAAGAGTGAACGCTGCGCGCGCGTTGCCAGACGCTTTTATAATTGTTTATGGGTTTTAGAAAATGTTGTGTGTATATATGTATGTGGCGCGTACCCGACTTCCTTATATATATCTTGTGGTTTTTTATGGCGATTGAGAGATTCGATTTGGCTGTTTATTGTTTATTTGTTTGGAAGACTTATTTCATAATATCTGACGTTATATCCCTATAGTACAAATGTTCACGAATTAAATTTTTCACGAATTTTACGGGTTAAGAGCGTCAAGCTTTAAATGCATCAATAGAGTGTACTATACATATTAGTGATGGTTATGTACCAATTGACATGATTATAATAATCATTGAACAATAATTTCAAATATAGCTGGTTTTACTTGAGCGCCAAATCCTATATAGATTATATATTTCACGAATTTTTTTATATATAGTGAACTGCTCTAATATAAATGAGATGACTGTGGTATGGTTATATGTATGCGTGTATGCGAGTATAAGAAAGTTTGGGTCCGCCGCCGTGGAAAGTCGGAGACCGTTAGAAAAGCGACGGAGAGAGGGAAGTGCCTTCCCCCCTTGAGCGTGGAAATACTTATGGGCGTCCTCAGTGTTTGGAGGACCCCCACTATGTAAGCATGACATAAGCGAGTTGCCCTTCAATGTTTCTTTGTGCGAGTTATTCAATAAACAGCATTTCATTAACTAATTACACCACTGTTAATCCCTTATTCTCTCCCATCGCCTATTTATTTCCATATCATGATATGGAAATAATAGCATTCATTAAGAAATATCATTTTTCAAAGTATAAACGTTAAATTTTATTTTCTGAAGAGTATGAATTTAATGGATGACAAGAATCAATATTGTTAAAAGCCATCTAGTGCCTAGTAATAGAAAAATCGAAATATTTGATCATGAAATTTGCAAGGAAAATAAGATCAAAATTTTTTTCAAAAACAAAAGCAAAAAAAAAAATTAATAACGTATATCATTCTTAATCTCATGCACATGTCTGTTACGTAACAAAAAAAATCGTCAACGATGATGAACTTCCTCCACGAATGATGAAAAATTATTCCGTCTGTCGAAGCTCAGCGCTCATCAACAGTATATGCAAATGGTATTCTCATTTTTCTCGCAACACATACACACTATAATACACACAGAGAGAACGTGATTTTTAATTTCCATCGAATGCGATTAACCATCGCCCTCTGTGTGTCTGCCGTTTCGTTGTTGTTTTGCGAAAAACGACGATAACAACAATTAAATTGGCAACACAAATGATGCGAGAAGGATTTTTCTTTTTTTTTTGTTCACGAACACAATGGAGAATGGATATCAGTTTTCTTGACTGCGTGATCAGATGAAAGAAAAAAAAGAAGTAAAATTCGGGAAAAAAACAAGTTGTAAGTGTATTAATAGACACTTTCCAGTGAGAAACTGCACGTGCTGGCAATAAACAAAAAGTGTTTTTTTTTTCTTTTATTTGACTTTGTTCAAATGCTTATCTCTCTCTCTCGCATGCATGATGATATTTACATTAAAATAAAGAAACGAATCTCGAAAGCTCCAACACCTGGTCAATAATTAGGTCATTATCAGTAAAAAAAATCGGCAGCATCACGGAATATTTATAGTCACACGCGCGTCGCGAAGATTTTTTGTTTGTTTTGTTTTTCGGGAAAATTTTCTCAGGTACACATTACCTCTTATCAAGAACTGATAATAACAACTACGCGGTACATTTCTACACGCACTTCATCTCGATTCGTCGATTAGCATTTTATGTATAGTCATCTGCCCGTTCATTGTTTTTCCTGAAAACTATATATTTGATCTCCGTCGAATTACTTATCAGATGTACGTGATGTGTCGTTCTCAATTTTCAGCTGAAAGATATGAATTTGAATATTTTATCGTCTTTTTTTCCTCATATTTAGTAAAAAAAAAGTCAAAGATCGAAACGTCACGCGAAAATCGCGAAAGTATTTCACGATTATTCTAAAAGTATGATTCGCTATCCTAACTTCTAACTTCTACCTTGACGAAAATTGCAAAATCGCATTTCATCGATACACAAATCGTCTAATCGCGAGCGCCGACAAGAATTATTTCCGCTGATTGTAAATTCGAATGAAAATAAAAAAAAAGCTCGATCGTCGAGCGAATTCTTCTTTTATATTTATCAAATTTTTGCATCCAAAGCTACACATCATCCAAAGATACCGACAAAAGAAAAGAATTTAAAAAAAAGTGTCATAATCTTCTCGGCGGCGATTAATCACCGCGAGAGATCTTATCAGTCGCAGACATCAACGTGATCGTCGACCAAACCGCTCAATAAAAAAAAAAGCACAAAGTGATTAAAACCCCCGCGAGAGAATCGTATTAATTATGTCAAACAAACCATCTTTCTTTTTTATTGTTTCGCGTGTCAACCTCATGGACCGCAACGTCGACGAATACAATCTCATCATATACAAAAAGCTCTTTATCTGACACCGAGTGTGTGTACGTGTGACAATAAGTTTATCTCGCCGCGTGACGAACATGATTTAGCTGTTAAAGAGGATGTGCGCAAGCCTCTCGTTTATAAATGCTGATCTCATTCTTTTGTTCTCTTTCTCTTGCAATATTCGTTACATTTTACGTAACGCGATCTACTTCGAGAAATCACGATCTGAAATGTCGATAAGTGCGACAACAAGTGTGTGTACCTATACGTATCTGTGTGGGTGTTTGTGAAGTACCACGCGAGATATATTTTCTTCTGCTTCTTGCGTCTGTAGCTGCAATGCGTATACAATTTATCATTGATTTATTGAGAAAAGAATTGTGAGAGCTTTATCTTCACAAGTCACGTATGATCAAGACGACTCTTTTTTTTTTTCGATTGCGATTTATTGCAGTTTTATAGATTTTTTTCTGGATTTTTGATTTAATTTGATCTTAAATTTCAAGATTATCAATATTATCGTACTTCCTTCCTATGTATGCGCGATGACGATCGATCGATCATTTTGTTTTGATCGACAACTATGCGAATGAAAGTTAGAGAATTTGTTCGTATCGATGATCTATCTGATTCACGTTTCGATAGAATGTATTGTATCGTTTTTTTTTCTACAACTATACTACTATCAGATAAGGAGAATGGCAACTTCAAACGTAATTATATTTTCATGAAATTTCTCGACACCACATAACATTCATTCGGTAGCAACACAGTAGCAAGACAATTAGCCACCACACACAGACACACACACACAATTAATTAAAACCAAAAAAATATATAAAATCTTTTGCTGCTCGTCTTACCCGCTATATCTAAAAAAAAAGTGTGCGGTCTTTTTCACCGAAAAATTTCACGCGCAGCATCGCGGCACACGTGAGCTCGCACCTTAGCTCATTGTCCCACGCTCTAGAATTTGACTCGCGGGACAGGTAAAAGAGATACTCCGGAGATAGGTAAACGGTGTACGAGTTTGTATTATACACACTTATACATATAAAAAGAGAGTGAGAGATTGCGAGTTGCGATGAGAGTGTCGAAAAAAACTTGGTCTGCCACTTTTTCGTTGTTTAATTATTATGTACAGGAGAGGAAGGTTGATGACTCGAGAGCTTTTTTTTTTCTATTCTTTTCCTTTTTTTGATCTAACGAAAGGAAGAATTTGTGACGTCGATGATGATAATGATAATGATGATGAAGTGTACGTTGCGAGAGCGATTATTGCAAATTTATGCCGATTTCGATGGGAGAGCATGTACAAAAACTTTTTTTCTTTTGTTCGACTGCTTGCCGCGCGGTAAGCAGACTTTTTAATTTGCATTTGATTATCGGATCAACGTTATGTATAGTTTTGTTTATCACCACGTGTGCCTTTCGATGGTTACGAAACTGCAAATCATCGTGTACATATAGTGAAAGAATTTATTTAACAAATCTTTCGATAAAAATCCAAATTTGCAAGCGAAATTAATAACGCACACGATGATAAATTGAAACGAAGAGTAGCAGCAGCTCGTTTTTCGGGCGACACGAGCGAGCTGTCGCCTCGAGGCAACTTTTGTACCGGGCGCGGCAGTAAGCGCGTCCACGGAAGCCAAATCACGCTTGCTTCGGGGAAACACTTGCTGCTGCTGCTGCTTCTTCGAGATAACTATCGTGTAACTTTGAATTGTCGTCGTCGCGCGCGCGGTTCTTCTTTTATATATATAATACGCGTGCGCTTTTGTAAGTATTTATTTTCCGTGGGTTGGAGGAATTTTTGAATTATTTTATTCGAGTTTGGAATTAGAGATGAAATAATTTTTGAATTGGGTTTGATATCAAGGATCACAGTTTTTTACAAGATAATTATATGATAATTATTGTATTAGTTAAATTCTTGTCAACCTTAACCTTGGTTGTAGGTAAAAATCAAATCTGTAGGTTAAACGTTCAATTTTTTTTACTCTTGACTGTCAATTTATTAGCTGTGGAAATATGATCCAGTAAAATCTTATTTAAATTTAAGCCATCTGTTGTCAATAATACAGAATTAATTGAATGATACAAATAAAACTATTTTTAATGGATTAAAACAAATCTAATCAATTACGCCGATACTCATACACTTGCATAGTACTAATTTTTTTTATTTGATCGTGAAAATTATCCCATTCAACAACGAGTCTGAATATTTGAAATAGTATTGATGTTAAATATTCAATTTTTTTTTACTGGTGATTGTTAATTTATTAGCTGCAAAAATATGATTCAACAAAATCCTATTGAAATTTAAACCATCTGGTGTTAATAATAAAGAATTAATTGAATGATACAAAAGGTACTTGCATTTTTTATTATCATAAAAATTAACCAATCAATGTAAATATTCAATAAACACCATAACGACATTTGAAATCTGCATTATTTTTTTATTTCGTATCGCCACCGCATTATACAAATTAAATCTAAAACAAATCTAATCAATTACGCCGATACTCATACACTTGCATAGTACTAATTTTTTTTATCTGATCGTGAAAATTATCCCATTCAACAACGAGTCTGAATATTTGAAATAGTATTGATGTTAAATATTCAATTTTTTTTTACTGGTGATTGTTAATTTATTAGCTGCAAAAATATGATTCAACAAAATCCTATTGAAATTTAAACCATCTGGTGTTAATAATAAAGAATTAATTGAATGATACAAAAGGTACTTGCATTTTTTATTATCATAAAAATTAACCAATCAATGTAAATATTCAATAAACACCATAACGACATTTGAAATCTGCATTATTTTTTTATTTCGTATCGCCACCGCATTATACAAATTAATCATCGCAATAAAAAAACAATTTCATACCCAACCAACTAGAACCCATTTTCAAAACACTTAGTCACTCGCATCATTAAGGGTGCGATTTACAACCTGTTCTCCATAAACACTCGGACTCGCGCGAATTTATATAAGAAAGAACACGCTCGAGCGTATATACGATAAACCGTTTAATCTCTCGGGTCAAAACAAAAGAAACGAGTTTTGTTTTACGAAACGAGCGCAGCGATACTTCGTAAAAGACTTCTGTGGTGTCCGAGGAATGAAAAAAAAAAGGGCAGTTACAACGGGATCTAATATATACATTGTCAATGGACGCGTGTTGTGCGTGGACCAACACGACTTCCGAGCGGCGCGTGCTGCTCGCGGCCCTTTTTTTCTTGACCAGTTTCGTGTATGTTATATTATATAGTGTCCCGTTTTTACACGCCTGAGTTACTCGCACGTGCTTATATATACGGGGCGATTAAAAATCTTGTGTTTATGGGGTTGTAACTGTATTTACGAGGGAGCGAGATGAAAAATTGATGTAGGGAAGATTAGAGCTGTTTTGCGATCATTGACATTTGTCAAAAATTATTGTATTATATATCTGTAAAATATACCAGTAGGATCCATAGTGAAACAAAAAAATATTCAAACAACAAAGGGATACTCAGTAAAAAAAAATTTACAAATGTTTTTAATGATTTTATACGAATTTTATTTTCATTTATAATATTTTAGCCTGCATAAAATGACACATCTAAAACAAAAATTTTTAAATCTTACAAATCATATAGCTACTTTTCTTCCTCTTTGTCATATATTTAATAATACTGAAATCCAATGTTGGAGACGAGTTTCGTAAAAAATCATGCGACATCTAACCGAAGCTTATAAATTTTTGGAAATTAAAATTTTGAAGATTATTGGGATCTTATATTACCATTTCCTACTCTACTGTTGTAAATAAGAAAAAATCTGATTGATTCTGGTTTTTACTTAAAAAATGCAATTAATACTGTTGAAACGCGATTAAAAAATATATTATTTTGATCGAACAAACTTTAATTCATTTAAGTCAGTAAATTATTCCAAAAAAAATATTTTCACATACTCAGATAATGTTATAAAATTACATTAAAAGATCGCGCTTTAAAATTTTTTTCATGTTACAAATAATCAACCCTTCGCTTAAAAAACCACTTAAACTTTCAATCTAACAAGCATCAATCAAAGTGGCACTTTAAAGAGTCCATAAATCTGTTTAGAAAACTCAATAAAAGGCGCGAGGGAAAAGCTCGGCAATTCATAGAATAAAGTAAGAAAACACATGAGAAAGGAAATAAGTTGTCAACGCAAAGGCTTAATTCGGCAAAGCCACGCGAACCCCGCACGGATTTTATGAATGAAAAAAGGTATTACATCAAAGCGATCTATTTCGAGCCCCTTTGCTTACGTGTGTGTATGTATATTATATATCGCATGTGCGGCATGCATGAGTTGAATTTCGATCGTCAGCCACGTGTTTTCGTATATATACTTACGAAATTGTCATTTGGCACGTGTGCGAAAAAAAAACTTTGACTGTAAATTCAAAAAAAAATTAATTTTTTCAAATTGAAAAAAAAAAGAAGCTATCGTTGCAAGATGCAACCGTAGAGTCTCCGGAAGTTAACGAGCGACTCGGTGTCACGCGGATTACAAAAACTGTTATCTCTCTTCCCCACACGACGACGTTGGCAACCGAACACCCGCAGGCAAGTTTGTGGTTCGGGGGCTCGTTCTTTCGTCGTCATCTTCGTTCGCGCGACCGCAGTCTTTTTTTCTTTTTTTTTTTATCGCAACTCAGCTGACGAGATATAACGCCGTTCATTTACCCCCTCCACCCCTCCTCTCCACTACTTTGATACGCTCGCGGTTTCTTCTTTCTTTTTATTATGCGTGTTATTTTTAACTCGCGCGAGCGATCGATTCGTTTCAATGGATTTATAATTGCGTAAATATTTTTCTTTTTCGTATTACTGTGTTTGCGGGTGTTTATTTTGAAATCGATGTAAATTATTGTGTTCTTGTTAGCATATTGATTGTTAAAAATGACACTATAGATGTATTTAGTATTTTTTGAAATGCCAATAAATGTATCATCGACGTGCTATATGAAAGATACACTTTTGAACGAGCTACATAAATTTGAAATGATTGCTGAACAATTTTTCTCAAAAATTTACAAATAAAAATTACGTTCACCAACTCAAAAATCAAATTCTAAAAGCATATCCTAATTCATCCACAAATCAAAAGATAACTCTGGCGACAATCAAATCCCAACTGAAATAAAAAAAAACACATACATCAGCAACAGAGATGCCTACAAGTCCTAAGAAAAAAAAAAAGAAATCGCCCGAGAGAGAGAAAGAGAGACAGAGAGAGAGAGAGAGAGAGAGAAGCCGCAAGCGTTGCACACGCAACATCGACAAAAATTTACCTTCTTCGAAAGATTGCACACATTCCGTGGACCGGAAGTAAATGTCCTCTCGGAATGCGCTTACACTGCTTCGTTCGTATATGTATATATGTGTGCACGCAACTCCGCGGCAAGCGAAGATAACGAAAGAGAAAAAAAAAAGGAAAAAAGAACAAAAAAAGAATCGATGAACTCGGATGGAAAGTATTTCGATATTACGCAATTATAACGTTCACTTTTGCTCATTTTTCCTTGGCCGCGAGATTTTCCTTTTTCTTTCTTTATTTTGTATTCTTCGCTTTATGTAACGTATTCGTAGTAGTGGGCGGTATGAGAGGAGGGATACAGAAGTAATTGCTTGACTTTTCTCTCCGTTTAGATGTGGAGGTGGTGGTAGTGGATATAGAAATGGCCGTTTCTTTGCCTATAATGATATACGAGTTAACTGGAAATGATTTTCTTTGCGTGGGTGTGCAAATATGCGCGCTGCTGCTGATGTTGATGGGCATTGGAATGTTAGAGAATTTTTTTTTCTTGAAATACACGTGGTAAAGCGTAGAGTCGGTTAATATAATTTTGATGGGTTGAAGTTAGAAAATTACATTTTTATTATTTATAGACATAATATTTGTGATTCTTAAATCGATATTAGAATTTTTAACAGTTACTTTGAAACAATTAAAATGTTTTTTCATTAAAAATCTTATAAACTCATAACAATTTTTTCACGTACTAATAGCTTCAATATTACAAGTTTCAATTTCATTTATAGTATATTCATGATAGTTATCCCGTATTGATAACTTGAAAGTTACAAGTTTCAACTCCATCTACAGTATATTCATCATAGGTATCCACCTGGCGGTCATAAATAGTAAGATCACTTTTTCATAATCAAAAACTACATCTTACAAATTAAAAAAAATCCTGGCAAGGAAACTCCTCTCAAAAAAAAACCTAAAAAGCGTGAGAAACCAGCTCCAAAAAAAAAAAAAAAAGAATTCAACTGGAACGAGAACAGTCAAGTCGACATGCTAAAATAGAAAAGTCGAGAACGCGCGCGCGGAAAGAAAGTCGCGAAGTCGTCCGCGCGCTACGCGGGTACATACAACTTTTGTCTTCTCTCACCGCCCATTCGAACAACTGGCCGTCGTCGCCGCCGCCGGCAGTTTAACGAACCGCGACAACCAGAATTGTTTCGCGCGAAGATGCTTATGCTCTCGGGAGAGAAAGAGAAGCATAGTTTTTTTTTCTCAGACTCTCTGTGCATTGTTTCGAAAAAAAAACAAGTCTCGCTGTACATTGAAAAGATTCGTTTTCTTTTTTTTTTCGCTATGGTTGATTGCTTTTTTCTAATACACACTTTCGTCTTATAGAATTTCACTCACACATATTAATATATAACTCAAAATCCATCTGCTCTTACAATAATCCTATAATACAGAGAAGATCGAGAGAAAAGAGCGGAAGCGTCGGCGGTTGTGGTGTGTGCAGCATATATATCTCGGAAGCGCGAGTGCACAAGAGCTAAAATGCGCGAAGCGCGGAAGGAATTACGCCGATGACGGAAAAAAGAGAAAGAGGAGAGAGAAGCCTTGTTATATAGCTCTCGCGAGAGAAAATGCCTCGCTTTATATACGCTTATCGTTGCAGCTTGTTAAATTACGAGACGTTCGCGTAGATAATTGTTACAGTTTGCTATATATTCTGCTTGTTTTTTCTTTTTTACAAATTTTTGTATATGTTTTTGTTGTATTAAGAGTTAAGAGTAAGAGTTGTACAACGTTAAGTGTTTTTCTTTATTTGTATTGAAAAATTATTAACTTGTGAAGTAAATGAAGTTACAAATTTGTAAGTCAAAATGTTGTTATAGATGCATGGCTACGGTTTAATGAGTCTTGTCGAAAATGACATTCGATAATATATTATAAAACTTATTATTATTAATTTAAACGAATTCCATCCAGTGCTCAACAATGTTTACAATTCTTCTTACCTGTATCATTGCTTCTGGAACTAAAACCAAATTTACCAACAAATCAAATTCAAGTCGTATACATAATATTATAAAAATTTCTTCTAAAACTCATAAATCAATACAAAACATCCTCAACGACAAACCACCATCCAAAAAACGAAATATCACATCAACACCGCAACTCTCTCCCTCGCAAAATCGGTTCACCAGTATAGTACATATACATCTAAAAAAAAAACACCGTTAGCTAACTCAACGCAACGCGCGCTCGCTCGCGCATCTTCATGCTTTGCCGGACGTCTCTCTATTTCACTTTCAAATTCGCGCGGCGCGCGCACTATACCTCTGTGTGTGTGTGCAGATAAGCCGCGCGGAATCGTGCAGTCATTAAGATAAAGGCATGTATATAAAACCATCCGTCGACGAGAGTCTGAAATCGAAAGCAAAAAAAAAAAGTTCCTTTTTTTTTCATGAATAATGTTTTAATTCGAAAGATCATACTCGGCGATTGACGTTAATTGAGTGTTGCTCGCAGCTACCGAATTATTATAGTAAGAATGGCGCTTTAATTCGCAATTTATACGCTGCAACTATTTTATAATCCAATAAACTTTAGTAATGATGGGTTTCTATTATCAACACTGTGTATAAATACAATTGCGATCGCATAATAGGAAGAAAAAAAAAATCGAAAGTTATACAATATAAATATGATATACATATATAATTCCAAAAATAAAATGATCTGCATATATGTGTCGCAAGTCACGTCGCACATTTACAATTCTTCCTCTCTTTCTCTTAAGCGCGCAGCATCTGCGGGTATCACCTGTGTATACATGACGCATATTATCTCTCTCTTTCTCTCTCTTGCGAGCGGAGTCCGCTAACGCTTTGTCATATGTATGTATATATATGTCTCGCTTCGCGCGATCGACATACATTCACGAGTCGACCGCCTGATAACTCGTAATCTTCTCGAGCATCTCTCTCTCTCCTTTCTTGTGAAACGCTCTTTTTTTCCTCTCTTTTATCGAGAAATGAAAAAAAAAAAGTTTTCTTTTCTCCCGTGCGAGTGAGTAATAATTATGATCTCGAGTGCGTTGAGCATCCCCGTGTTATAATACAATTTCCTCATTGCTATATATGTCGACATGCAGACATATACGATGGTTATCACTCATCCCATGAGTTTCTTGCTACAGTCAAATTCTATATACTTCTTCCATTTGCGCTGATGCATCGCGCGATTTGAGTCATAAAATAAAACAAGCTTTGACGACATACATCGCGTCAATGACACTTCAGTTTTAGCTCGAGTGTGTATAAATGCATCGCATGATTTTAAATTATAATCTTGTAATTGGTTATCTATAAACATTTTTTGAAAAAAAATTAATGAATCGCGAAATACAATCATACGAATACATTACCATTTTTAAAAGCAAATACACTCGCTCGTGATGATTATCTCTTATCAATTCTCAGAAATTAATAATTACTCCCGCAATAAAAAAAATGATGCTATTTGTTTATCATCTCGCGTAGCGTCGGTGAATTTTATCACGATATATATATATAAAAAAAGAAGAAGGTTACAGTGGAGGGGGAGAAAGAGAACGAGAGTCGACAATTTTTTTTTTTTTTCGATTGCGACACGTGCAACGCGGATCATCAACACCTGCCTGGTGCGGGCGAATGGATTCCTTCTCGTTCTAACGTTCGATTCTGCCGCGTAATCACGCGTGCGCAGGCGAAAAATGAGATTTGATTCTCGTTTCGACACATTATTCTCTCTCTCTCTCTCCTCTTTTTTTTTGTGAAATCGCATATATACGCGTCGTTGGCAGTTTCATTTTTAGACCATACATTGTCTTACAAGAAGGCGCGAGGAAAAAAAAAAGAAAGATAAGATTGAATTTGAAATAAGAAAAAAAAACATATCTACAAAACTGTCGCGCGGGAAGTTTGGCCAAGTGTAACAATGGAAAAGCACTTGCGTGGAAAATTAGCATAATCGTACTTGACAAAGTGAGATTTGAAGTTTGATTGTTTGATAGAGAGATTAGCTGTCGAAACTAGCGAGAATGATGAAAATGATTTATATAATAAGTCGCGAGTGCAATATATGATAGGTAAAGTCTGCGGGAGCATTGAATATTGTAAAGAGATTCCAGATGTTCAATTGTTCGATAATAATTTATTAGTGCGTTTCTCGAGCTTATAAGATTTGAAGATGATGTAAGCGAGGAGGAAATTAATTGAAGATCGGTTCATGTGTAGTTTTTGAATAATCTTAATGTACTATACTTAATTTTATTTTCTGCCGAGATAAATTTATATAAGTCGATTATTAACCTTTGAATTAAATATGAAGATAGATTTTGTTATCGTTTAACTTGTTCTTTTAACGTTAGATGGCTACAATTTTATCGAAACCTATAAATAATAAATCTATTTAATCTACATATATTTAATAAGTATTTATGTGTTCAGTATGCAATTTTCATAATTAATTGTAGTATACATAAGTAATTGATAATGTACTTCTGTAAGCACATCGTTCAATCGTTTATACAACTATACAAATTTTAATCATCAAAAATCTCTTATAAAATTATCTCACACCCTCTAATCATTCAATTGACACTCAATAAAGCGCATAAACAAAATGAATAAAACCATATAAAGCACAGAATAAGCAAGAAAGGCATGATACCCACACAACCGCGCAGCAACGTACATAAGAAAAAGAAAAGAAACTGACACTCCGTTGCGCTCAGGAGAGAGAGAGAGAGAGAGAGAGAGAGAGAGAGAGAGAGAAAGAGGAAGCAGGTGGTGCCAGGATGCGCAGGTTGCATGCTGCTGCTGCTGCTGATGCAGTTCACGGCCACCTTTAACTTCTTCGCTCTCTCGACGCAAAGTATATAAGCGAGGGGGGAATGAATGATCCGCCTTCTAAGGAAAAGTCAGGTGGATTATACTGAATTGCCACGCGTCGTAACTTTTCTCGTTCTATTATAAAGGTGCTATATATATACATTTATATATCTAAATGACCAAATCATCTCGAAAAAGAAAAACCGGCAGTTATGCAGATTTCGTTCGATTTATTACTTTTAATTTCTTTCAAAAGATAAAGAAAAAGTGGTGGATGTAATTTATGTCGAGTTTGCCGTGCAAATACTCAATTGATATCTCAAAGTGCATACTCTTTTTTTCTCGATAAAAGAAGAAAAAGTCATCTAAACACATAATGCAAATATATCATTTTTTGTCATTTTAATAACGACAGTTACACTTCGAATAATATTTAGCAACGAGTAAATTTTCGTAAAGAATGATTATTATTTATCGATCGCAAAATTATACTCAAAAAAACAATCCAACGAAAAAAAACCTCATATACTGACCCCCCAACACGTTCTCTCATCCCGGAAGACCGGAAAAATCGATTCTCTCACACTATAACAAACTGCCAAAAGATATACTTTCGCTACAATAAGTCTTCCATCGCTACACGGGAATCGATATCACACGGGATGCTGAGATTGCAAGCAATATATATACATATACAACAAGCGAAGAAACCTTACTGCTGCAACCATGAGAGAGAGACAACGATGCAGCACTACACACAGGAAGAAGTAAAAGAAAGCGACATATGCTGCATGCTGCCGCTTTTGGAGGATGGAGGTGCATGCGTAATGCGATGGTTACATTCCACACCGAGAAAAGACACAGAGAGAGAGATGCACAAAAGAGAAGATGCTTCTTTTCATCTGTTCTTTTTTTTTTTCTTCTTCTTCTAGACGATGGTTTTATGTTATACCTCGGGACAATGTGTGTAGACAGTTGCCGCTGCCAGTTGACTTATTGTGCGACACTGCGTGTATGTAAATATTAGGTGCATGCTCGAGTTTGTAACCGCAAATTGCGATTTTACAGATTTTTTTTTCTTTCTTTCTTTGTTCGTTATACTTTGACTTTTAATGATATACAAAAACGGAATTATTCGTTGATCGAATTTCATTCGAAACTCTCACAGATATATAGACAGAACATGGTATACATACAGACGAAGGGTTTTTCTCATATATACACCTTTCCCATCCGACAGCCCCATCATCATCATCGCCCACGCAAAGAGAGCAAAAGAAGAAAAAAAAAGGAGAGCAGCAAGTACAACAACATTCTCGTATCTGCCGCGTATAACGTATATAACAATGACGGAGGGACATATACGCGGATGAGCTCTCGCTCGTCATTCCACAATGGGTCGGCCGGAAGTCGAACTACCTGTCGCTTCCACGACGCTGTGTATGTGTGATACAGCAGCCTCCTCCTCCTCTTCTTCTTCTTCTTCTTTAACTCCTTGAGTGTGCGTGCAAGGAGAATTTTGAAAAAAAAGGAAGACTGATAAAGATGAATTGTCTGAGAGATGACGTTGTCTTCAAGTGGGTTTGGTTGGAGGTGTGTGGTGAATCATTTGCCGATTTGTGAAAGTTATATATGCAGATAATTCTTTCTTAGTGGATAACGATTACGTCTGCGGATGGGTTATTGAGAAAGAAATTTGAATGTGAAATTTTCATCTGGGAATTAATTCATTACTTTGAGGAACTCGCATATTCGTTTCATTGTAAAATTAGACGATCGACGTTATAATTCTCGTGAGAAAACTAATTAGACCATATTTAAGAAAAAAAGTGAAACGTGTAATTAATCACTGCTTTATCAAGCTGTTGATTGGCGTGTCAAATAGACTCAATAATTCGCGCAATTGAAAAAGCAATATTACCCGTTCGATTGTACAAATCAATTAAAATTCTCGTGACGCTGCATTTATATACTTTAAAATCTTTTCCAAATGTACAGCACGAATATAAATTTTACAAAGTAACAGATCGTCTGCCGTATAAATTAATCGATCTCTTAAAAATTCAATGCTATTAATTAGCGTACGTCTCGCTGCGTATCATTAATCGACATCCTATATATTTGCACGTTTAACGAAACGTATAATCGTTCACAGATATACTGTATTATATCTCTTTTAAAAATAAACTTTTTCAATTTTTAACAATACAAACTCGTTCGTCTAAAACAATCTCACGACAAAAAAAGAAAACGAGAGGACAATAGCCTCTAGAAACTCAAGATCGACTTTTATATATTCTATACCCTTCGTGTACCCACAACCTGTCTCTTCTCTCTCTCCCTTTTCATCTCCAACGCGACGCGACGAGATTACGAATGAGCCACACGCTGAAGAGAGTTCTAACGGACGCAGATGAGGAGTGTAGAATGTTGGAAAAACAGGTGGAAAATGATGGTCCAGAACCTTTTTTTTTACGAAGGCGCAAGGTGCGAGATCGGATGCAAGCTGTGCGCAAGCTGACGATGCTATATCAGGTGTTTCAAGCGGTTATAAAGAATAATCGGTTTGAACGAGTTGTTTTTTTTTTCTTGCAATTGAGTTGCACTTTTGTTACATTGAAATGTTTAATATAAATTTTGTTCAACCAAAAATCTCCAAAAAAAACCCAAACCGGCAATCAATCCACCTACGCAAATAAGCATAGCCCTCTACATTCAATAATCAACAATCAATGTCCATATATAAAACACTCTAACGTCCATTCACCCTCTCGTAACGAAAGCAAGAATTATATAGAAAACCCACACAGTTGGCGCGCACGCGCTAGTGTCATTAACTCGACGACGACAGGCAGCAGCCCTCGGAAAATCAGCTGACGAGGATATAATAGCATATACGGACAGGTATATTTATGTAGCGGACAGCTGTCACCAAAAAAACAACTGGGTTCTATATGCTCTACTTTCGCGTTTTCTATTCTTCTTCTTCTTCTTTCTTGGAAGGCGCGCGTGTGCGATCGTTATGTCAATGGTGTTTTCTCGATGAGGCGAATGAAAGTTTTATTTGAGGACGTTTTGTGAGTCTGAATGCAGATCGTTATGTTCGAGTCATGGAGCTTGATGAGATAATAATTAAGATGACGCGTTTTTGGATCGATATAATGGAATATTGTTGAAAAAAAAAAACAGTTCAACGCAAAAATCGTTTACATACTCGAAAAAAGGAAAAGGAGGTAGTTTAGCATCATTAAAACTAGCGAAAAAACAATTAAGGCAAGCTTGCACATTAACTCCTCGTTATACACCCTTGTGCGCGAGGCAAACTTTTCTCTCGTTATCAAAAAAACAACTCGCACTAAGGGAGGGATATATTGCCTCGTAAAAAAGTTTTTTTTTTTTTTTTTTTTGAACGAGCGAGAAACGAGACGAGGCAAGCAATTTTCCACGTGGACGACGAATTAGCCGAGTCGAGGGATAAAACCCGATATTCATATATATACTGACGCACTCGTGTCGCGCGCTCGATTCCGGTAGTTGAAAACTTGTCGTTTGACTAAAACAAGTTTAGGGAATGAGTTATTAATAGTGGAGTAAAAAGGGGTGATCTCGAGCTGCAAATTGTTTCGATGGGTCTTTCCGGGCTGCGGGTATGATTGACCGGAAATATATATTATGCAAATTTTTTTTTTTTTTTGTATCTAGATGTATGATACGTTTTGGGTAGCTGTAATTGATTGAATTATGATGTTTCTTTTTTGGTTAAACTTAACAAGTTTTTTAATGTAGCGACTTATTTATTGGAAATTTTTTAATGCAAATTGTCAACTGCAATGAACCTAACTAATCAAAAGCTATAAATTTAGAGTATCTTTAGATTCAAATTTTCAATCATTATTAAACACAAAGATATTTTCTATCCGAAATAATGAAGATTATTCATTCATCTAGCGACAGTAACCAACAATGATTTTCAACTTGATTACAATTGGAAATAATAATGAGAAAAATATCTAACTCAATTCTTCACGTTCGTGTCTTCGAAAGATTGCAATTATCATAAATAAGTACGAATTTGCTTATTAAAAAATAAGATAAGTTATTTAATCATATATTTAAACATTATCAACCCATTGAAATAATCAATAATGATTTTAATTTTAATAAGCAAAGAACACTGCCCGCAAAAGAAATTATTCTTGCAAAGAAATTTCAATCCCAAGTCTTCAAGGCATCAATCATCAACGAAACAAAATATATTCAACATCTGTTCTTTACTTTCAACAAAACTATAACTTTCGCATTATCCACCTATCGTAATCAACGAAAACCACGGCGGAAACATCCACACACTCGTCAATCTCAAAAAAAAAAAAAACTCCGTCGGGATTTCCCACATACACATACACAAATACACGCACTTGTCGTCAATGCCAAAGCTCTCACCTGTGCAATCTTTCCCGGCGCAGCTCACAATTTTCCGCGGCTATCTTTCGTGTACGCGCCTCCCTCGGTCTGTTCGGTATAATACTCAGCGGCAACAAACGGATAACCTAGATTTCATACGTGTGTGCGTGGAGCTCGTTTAAAATGCCAGCCCCGTACTCGCCGCCGCTTATATGTGCCTGCGAGACATCTTCTTTCTGCGCGTGTATAGTGATGGGTGTCTCTCTTATACTTTTGCCACGCGGCTTGGAAACTTGAAATGGGTCGTCGATATGATACTATAGAAGCGGAGGTGGATTTATCACCGCGGAGAAGTTGGCTGTATACTGATTTTGCTGAATGAGACAAACTGGTTTGACTTTTTTTTTTTTTAGAGCTTCATTTATTTTTTTGAACGTCGATGTTATTATAAATAAGCTTTATTTTTTTCCGTTTGATTTTATATGACAACCAATCTAAAATCAACATTCAACCACCGATACCCTAAAAAAAAAGTGAAGATCCGTTCCCACCAAAAAAATCTCGCATGCACTATATATTTATCCAAAAACTCTCCAGATCAACCCTCATCATCTCCGAAGAAACTCAAACTCAGCAGCAGCAGCATCGAGGACACGAGACACTCGTGTCAATAAAAGAAGGCCCCCACACACATAAGAGTGAGAGAAAAATCGTGACAACACGCGCGAGATAAAGTCGGAGATTAGATCGGCTCATACTCTCTTCTTGCCGTTGTTGCGTGTGTCTTCTCTCACCTTTTTTTTTTCTTCGTTCTTTCCTCGCCTATGTTTGGCCAGTGACTGAGAGCCGCGCGCCAGTTGGTCCATATCCGGTGAGTTGTGTATTATGCTTCTTCCGATAAGCGTTGTGCAGTGTACGATGACAGTTCCGTGGTATAATATTTGGGTCCAGGTCGGACTTTTTTTTCTGAACGTGGGATGGTGAGTTTTGAGGGAAAGTGATTATTTTATTTTTATAATGTTTTATTTTAGGAATGCAAAATAGTTTTTTTTTTTGATTGGAATTGAATTTTTGAATGATTTTGATTGAGATACGATAATATGAAATAATATAGGTCAAAAAGACGATTAAAAAACAATAAGAAATGTCATTTCGTCACAGAGAAATTCCATCTAAACGTCGATATCACCTTCTCGTGTATTTACTCTAAAAATGACTGAACTAAGCTGAGCTGAGCTGAGAGGAAAAAATAGTGCCACCTCCGATCCGGATTCCTCTTCATGCATCACACGACGCGCGCGAGTAAATAACAGGAGATTTTTTTCTCTCTCGTCGTTCGCAGCGCGATAAAAGTTTTACGAATGCTCAGAGCCGATAATATCGAACTGATCTCTTGTTTGTTCTTGCTCTTACGTAAAACTCGCATCTTGTACGTGGATCTTTGTGGTTTCGTTTTATATGAAGAGGCAGAGGAACGATGATAATTTACGACTCTCATTTTTGTATCTGAGAGTTTGATTGAATGTCGATATACTTTATTTATTTATTTTTTTCTTTTTGGTGTGAGATACGATTTTGATTGTACGTATAAATGGGTTGTGGAATTAATGGGTTTATTGAGGATTGAATGTTTTATTTGTTTGCCATTCATGGATTTTTTTGTTTCCTGTTTATTTGTTTTTTGTCGATATAATATCTGCAGGTCCAATACAGTTAAACTTCGACGAAGGTAACTTTTAACTTGTTGTTAATTAATATTCTGTGGAACTGAATTTTGAACTCACTTTATCAGATCTACATTCTTTTTTTTAACCACAGGAAACCATTTTCAACCGTCCACCTATCAACGCAAAAGGGAAACATATACAAATTGTAAATTATATGAAAAGCGATGGTTTTGTTTTATTTCAAAAAGTCCAATTAAATTAATTGACTAATATTTCTTCCAAATCTACTGCATATTCAATCTAAAATTATTCCAACCGCATAAAATAAGAAAAGGTACTCCCTATATCCTCACCCAACATCTGCTAAAAAAAAATGTTAACTTGAAAGGTCATCTCCGAAGACAAACTCAGTCGCGCCTTAATCACCGAAAAAGTGAAACTCGCGAGTCGTTCTCCGCATCCAGGTGGTAATACACAACCGATTGTTATCGCTGTGTCGTCGATGACTCGTGTTTCCCAAAATTCCAAACTCCGTAAATATACATACCAAAAACGAGGAGTCAAATAAGCCGCGCATCTTTTAAGCACCGTCTGTAGCAGTTTAGATGCTCGTTAGGAGGTAATTAAAGTCTCTTCTCATTTGCCTTCAACCGCTGCCACATGTGTATATATGGCAGTTCGCGCGTGTATCTCTCATAAAGGTAATTAGCCATATACAACAAACTTCTCTCGCCGTAATTACGCGTAGCGAAGGTTTCGGATGTTTCGGAAATTTGTTTTTTTTTCTTTTTCTTTTGTCTCTCGTAAGTATACGCAAACTAATGATTCATCTTTCAATTTACGAGACGTTTAATAAAATGTATACATAAAAAATATTTTTTTTTTGTGTTTTCGGTACGATCTATTTATATCACGTACAAAATTGTTCTTCCGCACGATTTACCATCGACAAAAGAGGGTTCTTACGAAACAATTCCTATTCACAAATCCAAATATTACTATCTCGCCTCTTCTTATTCTTCTTCTCGCACCCCATTTCTAATTAAAATGACAATCGCGCGCGCGAGTTTCTACAACTGAAATATTCTCTTTGACCATATCGCCCGTTGACCTGCCAAGAAGAGCTAAAAAAAAAATGAAGAAACGTCCGGTGGTCCACGCGATAAACTTATTTTGAAATCCCCCCTCGAATTGAGGAAGGGACAATGGCCATATGACGCCGCGTGCAACCACCCCTTTTTTGTTGTATTATTTAAACGTGTGCGCTTCCGCCTCACGTTCCTTTTTACTATATATATATATATATATATAATACCTGATGTGTGCGCACACGCGGACATTCGCTTCATCTTCTTCTTTGGGAATGCTTATTATGTACCTGATGATGATGATTTTTTTTATTTTTTGGGATATTTTTTAATGTCGTTGGTGTAAAGGTGATACTTCCGGATGAAAAATTGTTGAGACGTTACATTTAAAAATTTTTCTGCGTGTGAGATTGGTTTGCTATTTGCTGATGTATCTGAACACGGAAAGAAATTTCTCTGAAATATTATGGTGATCATCACCGTAAAAATTACATTGCATCACGGTAAACCTGGGGCACTATGACTGTACCCCCAAAAAATGATGAACATCCCTTAAAAATTATGAAACATCACCTTAAAAATTATGAAACGT
>JAWWMK010015451.1:0-21061 GCA_035047105.1 Galeopsomyia nigrocyanea
CGGGATTACGAAGCGTCACCGTAATTTTTACTATGACCATTTCTGTACTTTTTCCGAGAACATTTTCTCCGTGTAGCAATTGGTGTCATCAGCGTTTCACCGGTGGCGTATTATATAACTCGAAGAAAAGAAAAAAGAAAAAAAAAAGAAACGGAAGACTTGGAGCGGCGCGCGTGAATCAGCAAATGGCGCGCCTCGACAGGTAGGTACAAGGAAACGTATATACATATCAGGTATATATACATATATCGGCGGCGCGATCGCGATTCCTATGGCGTAAGATGAAAATTAAAGCAGCCGCCAAAGCAGTCCAGATGAATAATTAATGGCGGTAGAGGATAGCGTGTGCGAGCGCAAGGACCGTCTGCGGCCAATTTGCTCTTAGGATATATAGAATTCGACATTTCCAGAATACTCACTCGCTCACTTCCGACATATCGTAAGTACATATTTAGCAATTAAGTTGTACGACTCCCAAACGATTTTCTCATGTTCCTTTTCTTTTATCCACGCGTTTTTTTTTTTTTTTGCTTCTTCTCTCTTCTAGCGCTATAATTGCCCGTGAGGACTAAAGAAACTTGCATATAGCAATAGCCGAGAGCATACGTTTCCATTCCATTACTCAAGTGCAGTGCAGCAGAGCTAATTAGAGCCGCGTAGTTCTCCGTCTCTATCTCTGCTGCATTTCTCAAAAACCAATTTTAATTTTAGTGTCAGCGTGACTTGACTTTTTTTTCCGAGTGCAAAAATCACCGTGGCGCAGACGAGCAGGTTTCGAGAGAAGCGAGTACAGAGAGAGAGAGAACGAGTGTCTGTGTGTCTGTTGTCCGTTTGGATTTTTGTTGCGCGTCCAGGACCTTCGAGAACGCGCCGAGCATAGCGAAATTGAGTTACGAAAACTCACTGAAGCACCAAACGTGTGTGTGCGCTCATATCAATGTTAGCGCCGCCACCTCCATACTTACAGCTCTCGTCGCGGCGCGCTTAGAGTTCGCTGCTAAATTTTTGGCCGATCTTCAATTTTCCTCCTCTGAAATTCCAATCCGACGAGCGATCATTAATGAAAAACGAGCGTTTGGAAAAAGTGCCGAAGGAAACCAATATACGATGATCGTCCTCGTCTGAAAATAAGCCTTGTCTCATCTCGACGCGCGCGACTCTCGTCGATGCTTTCAGATTTAGTCGCACAAAAAGGCAAGAAGCGCGTGCGCGCGCTTACACACATACACAGACAATAATAAAAGCTAGGCAGAAACGAGTGGGTCTGGGCAAACATTACGTGCGGATAGCTGCGATGTCAATTATGCAAAAAATGCCAGAGTATCTCTTCTGCGCGAGCAAGGTGGTGCCACAACTTTTAGCAAAAGGTCGACATTCGAGATTTTTTTTGCGTCTTATTCGCAGACCGATTACCGGCGACTTCCTATACATATATATATCACATACCCATGTGCACTCCTTCGTCGTTTTCTTAGATTTCCTTCTCAACACTCCATCGGTTTACTTTTATTTCGTGCGAATTAGACCTGACACTAACTATGTTCACCTGTCGAAGTACCATGCATATGTTATTGAGGTCCACAACAGTGATCAGAGCGATCTGATCAACACAAATATGGTTAATAACCAAATTTGTAATGCAAATGATATAGCATCGCCAAAAAATATATAAGATCTGAAATCATTTTCAATTTTTATTGTTATATTGTCTCTAAAAATCTGAGAACTGCAAGTTGTGATAGCAAATTGACACGTTCACCAGTGAGACGTCTCTACTAAGCGAAATAAATCTACGATACTTTTGCTGTTTTCTTCTCTTTTCACTTAAGTAAACTTTTACGATTTGCGCGTACGCTCCTTTTATGCTCGCTATAGTAATCTTGTAAATTATTAAAAAAATATCCATTAATAGTACTTGAAAATAAAAAAAATCAAACAAATGAACTTAAATTTGGATAATTGAACTTTAAAATGCAACAAAACCAAAGTCATTTAGAAGACCGATCTGAGATTATAACGCGGTTAGCATGAATTAGACATATCACATCTGAAATTCCCGATGAGAAAGGAATAGCTCTTAAATTAATTAGCTGTGTAAGATATACAAAAGTGTTGTGCATGCGGTCATTATGGCAGTCAGTTATAACAATTACGTTAAAAATAAACGATTAGCATTGTATCCCTTTCATTGGCGTTACGGCAGTACCAATCACTCGAATCATGTCTTCACATTATATTTTCATGTCTCGATCGAAGAAATAAATGAAGAGAGAATAAATCAAACCACTGTATGTGAATTGTATTAGTATAATAAAATGGAAAAGCTAAAAATTCGTAAAGCAATGATCGAATTCCATAAAAATAAAAATGGCAACCAAAGTGTAGAAAAAAAAGTTTTGTACTTGACAGCAAAAAGCATGCAACTACTTGATTGACAACCAAAAAATATGGGTATCAGTTTATGAGAGCACAGCGAGGTACATTTTGTCCCAGTTGGTAGCCGTTGCGGGCCAACACGACAAATTCAAATCATTAGCCGTATAGCCGTGAATAATGCCGTCCCGATAATTATTTAAAATCACTAGCTCCGAAAGGTTTCAATAGTTTCGTTACATTCCTACTCATTTCTCAACTGCAATATACAGTAGGCTGGCACAGGCGGCTTATTGCGACAGTAATACAATTACAATCATATTAACTCTCTGTACCAGTCAGCCTATTAAACATTGCCCAACATCCCCGTCACTTACTCAATCACGCTACTTTTTTTGTTACACTCAATACGACAAATTTTTACGTTTATTTCAGTTCATTGGACGCCTCGCGTCCACTCCAGTTGCTGTTACTCACGTAATCCGTACTATCGCGTTTCTTTTTGTTTGAACAAACTTCTTGAGATGTCGTATTTTTGATATTCATAATTATGCGTAATTTCTGCCGCTGAATGCAACTTATCAATTCAGCTCTCGCTCGTGTGGCTCAGCTTCTTTTGACACGCATTTTATTTTATCAAAACGAATAGTTTGCGCCGACATACAACAGTTAACGCTCAAATGGAATCTTTATCTCATCATCGTTTCGTTGTGCCCATTTGAATGATCGTACAAAATACGAAACGCCTAAGCGATTGACGGAGCCGATATTATATCCGCGATCAAGAATACATTAAAATCGAAAAAAAAGGCTATAACGATCGGATGAAAAAAAAGATGGAATAATCACTTGTTTTATATAAATCCCATAGCCAAAAACTTCGTGACGCGCGATCGCAGGCCGTACGCCTCGACTTTTACGAAAGAAGCAGACATTGAACTGGTCGGAATGCGGAAAAAGGAGAATCCATCAAAACAACTGGTTATTTTTCTCAAGGATTATCGAAGACCAAAGAGGAAAGAACAAGTAAAAAAAAGCGCACTTGCGCGCGAGAAGTCGAGATGGAAAAGTACAGGATGTCGCGTATAAAAGCATGTGCCGCCAACGAATGACAGCAAGGAAAGTGCGATTGTTATTTTGATTTATAATATAGAAATAGTGCGCTTCGGCCGTGGATAAGTGTTCGAGAGAGTTATACGTACAAAGATGATGATAGGTATGTGCGTGAACGAGCGTGATACAGGCGACGAATACAAAGTAGCCATAAGCCTGCACTGGACCTTGAGTTAGTGCCGCTGCTTTGTCGATTACGGCATCACAGTCAATGTTCGCGCGCTAACCGAGCTTCGCATATACGCGCGCGCGTGTATAGAACTCGGCTAAGGCTCGCGCTAATCAATTGGCGCGGAGAATGGAGTAATAATAAAATTGTCGTGGATCAAAACTAACAGGTAGAAGGCTGAAGGACGTGATGAAATTTCGTCGGTTTTTTTTTTCGTTTTTTCGATTTATCGAAGAGAGAGAAAAAAAATGCGAAAGAGCGCGAGTGCGCGACATGAATCCAAAGAAAGCTGCGGATCGCGCAAAGGACGTTTGACGCGCATCGATAGCCACTGTTACAGTGCAGCGAACACGCTAACGATCTCGCTCGCTCGCTCGCTCTCCGCGCGCGTTTTCGTTACGCAACGACAAACGACAACAACTATATAGGCGCGCGATATTCCATTACTGTTAGATTACGCCAGTGAGCGAGAAGACGCTCGACTACATTGGCAAGGACTCGCGAAAAAAGCGGAAAAAAATGAAGAAAATTATAGGCTTAGCTTGGAAATCGCTTGAGCTGTAGTTTTTGCAGAATAATTTGCGGTAGTTTGCGGCGAGACAAAAAGTGAAATTGAAAATAGAAGATTGCTCTGTCTTGGCTTACCTGCGTGCGCCAAAGTGTCGACGAAGCTTCTGCAGTCGCATCCACTAGTCAACTATACTCGTGTAAGCTCTGCTCCTCCCGTGGCGTTGGCGTTGCCTGCAAGCTATATCGCAATTGTTTTTTTTTTCTTTCGTTTTCGTTTTCGACACTCAATAAGGCACACTCGTGACACACATTTACTTGCGGAGAGTTCACGCGGGACACGCACGCGGGCAACGACGACAATGATTGTGTACCTTTGTGCAAGTTCGCGGACGCAGGGGATTTAAATGCCAGACAGGATACAGAGCAGCAAGTAAGGCAGTGGCAGCAAGTTATAGCAGAAGCAACAGCAGCAGCGGCAGCGGAGAAGAGAGGGAGCCTTAAAAACAGGATCGGATACAAAACAACAACAACAACAACAACAACGATCACGACGACCAATTCTCTCTCTCTTCTCTAACAAACTGACTATGCAGCGCGCGGAAAGCCTTGCTTTTAACCAATACGCCATGTTGATAGTCCCGCTGAAGTCCGCGAGAGCCGGCACCTCCTACGTTTGTCGCGTTCTCTCTCTCTCTCTCTCCCGCACCGCCGCCCGTAGCTCTATCCGCTCCCCCTCCTCGCCGGTTCGCGACTTCGCTACTTGCAGCCCCCGGGCCCCCCGAAGCCCGTCACCCGTCCCGTCTCGCTCACTCGCACCTTTACTCTTGCTGTCTCATTCTCTTTTTTGTCGTCAGGACAATTGCACCGTGCGATCTCCTCCAAATATCCTCGCCCTCTCCGTATAATTATGACAAACCGCGACAATCATTGCATTATACGTTGCTCTTACGTTTTTTTAAACAAAAGACTGTATACAAGTGGACAGCGATTGATCTTGCTGAAACCTGCTGCTCTGGGAAAAAATGACGCTCGACTTTTCTGGACAATCATTTCTCGATTTCTCAAATATTTCAATAATTCATGCTCGAATGCTCGAATGCAGTTTTTTATGATCATCCGCAATTTACATTAACGTTGTGAGCTTCATTAATTTCTTCATTTTTTCTCTCTCAGAAATACTTTGTTCAGTGTGGGAAGAATTGATTTTGTCGTCAGCACGAAAAAAATACATTAGTTACTGATTAACGTAAGAACTAGCATAAACACATTTTTTTCGACAACTTGTTAAACTGTTTGATGCTTCGGTTGTCGATATGCATATTGTTTGGGTGTAAACTTTCCGAGAATTATGACATTATTTGTGTTGTTACTGAGAAAGAAAGAACGTTCGGAAATTGAAAACAACCTTTTAATTGCCCGCAGAGATGTGTCAATAGCCAGAACAACTTTTCAAACCCGCTTTTATATTTGTACATCTATACTTGAGTGCGTCATTAAACTTAATTTTAAAAAGTGATTTTTTTTCTCTCTTTCTACGTCAATTAGTTACAGCTTTTCAAGGCTCTTCCGATAGCTTGTTCCTACGTTCAAGAGGACAGGCCCGTGCTAATCGACTACATCCTTTTTTTTTTATTCAAATGAGATTAGTCGGAGCTGAGTATCAAAGCAACCACTTTTAATACGTTGTCACCTGCATCAACCATGGCGATTCACTTGAATCATCAAAAAAAGTAATAGCAAAAACATATATCCGCACGGACCACAGAAACTCCAATGTCATTCCGTTTTCAACTAAAATTTTTTTGAGAAACCCATATAGAATGTGTCTGCAAATTCATGCTGATAATTTTTTTTCATTTAATATATAGACTATTATATATATAGAAGCGAGACGAAATGGATTCCAGGATAATTTCGAACTTTGATCTCTATTGGTTCTTTTTTTTTCTTTATTCTTGCGTCACAGTGTCGCTTGCTTTCCTTGAGAATTACATTAACAATGTAAAAAAACAGACATGTGGAATATTTCTACGGCCGCCCAATCAGCGCTGACGTCAGTTTGATCGTATTACAAATTTTCGCGTCTTCCGGCTCGAACCGCCGCAGAAAAATATTTTCCAATAGTATATCATGAATGAAATTTTGTCAAGATATAGAAGTATACTCGCCCTAATCAAAGTTATGCTGGAAAGGGTAATTTAATTTTGCTTAATTGCTTAAATGATCAAAGACAAGGCACATAAAAGTCGAGAAGCTTCTTCTTTTTATTTTTGTATCAAGTTGACGGGTAATTTATAGCAAAATAAATGTTTGAATTGTTTGAAAAAAGCTCGTTCATCATTTTTATGGCGCGTCGGAGATTTATAAACGTATTTTCCAAATGCATCCAATTTTCTTTTTCTATTTTTTTAATAAAAATGTTTCGACATTGGCTTAATGTAGATGTACGAAATCGAATATGCCTTTATATACATATTTATGAGTATTTACCAATCCCCCTCTTCATTGTACATATTTTATGTAAAAATAATTCGTCGGGTCAGTGGAAAAAAAACACATCCCCAATAAAAAACACACATGAATTTTTTCCATTGAAAATTACATTTAAAAAGTGGATGTGATTTTTTTAAACGACTTATTGGAGGTGTGTTTTTTTCCACTGACCCGACGAATTATCTGCAAACAATAGAGGCCGGTAGGACATCTTATTTTCAATTGAAATAAGGTAACCTGTGACCCTAAAACGTTAAAATTACAAACATGAATTTTCTTCCTGCAATCGTAACTATATGTGAGAAGTATCTTTCAGGTCTGTATCAAGAAATAATTGATGAGGTAACGCGAGTTTTATAACGCTATCAATATTTTCGTTTGAAAGATACCAATTTAAATTTACGGCAAAAATTGTTTTTCGTCATTAGATTTTTTTACTGGCATAACCGAAGGTGACGCCTTTTCACTCGACCGATTACAGAGGTGTCATTTTTTCTACTAACACGCCAAGCTATTCTATAGCGCTTTATGTCTATGCCGTTCCGGTAACAGACTTCCGCTGGATTTGCAAAGAGAACAGAATTTCAAACGACAAATATCGTATTCAAATTTTTATTACATTCAATTGCTATGGAAAAAATTATTGACGGAATTTAGTGAGTAAATATCAATTTATTTTTTAAGCATAAGGAGTATTTCAATTACAAATTTAACGAAACAGATAATGATAATTTAAATGCAAACAGAACAAAGTTCGTTTGAAGCGAAATTGTCGAACCATTTTAAAAGGGTAAAAAAAATGCTAAGCGCGTAACGAGAAAAGCAAGCGCGAAAAGTGAAACAAGCGAAAAAAATTGCAATGAAAAAATGTAAACAGTAATTAATCTACAGTCAGATTAGGGATCTGGCGTTTCAATAAGTCAAACAAACCGCGCACACGTAGAGTAATTGTTGTATGAGAACGGAAATTGGATCAGTAAAGGTATGGGGATGGGTGCATGCGTGGGTGGGCGTTTAAACTAATATCTTCAATTAGTGTACGTTAAAGTCTTGGCGCGCAGGTACACAAGTCGCATGCGCAGGTGAGGTAATGTTAGCGCGTGTACAGCGAACATCATGTAATAAACCCATCCCGCGGCGGCTGCGCGATTCGGAGAGAGAGAGAGAGAGAGAGAGAGAGAAAGAGAGAGAGAGAGAGAGAGAGAGAACACCACAGCCGCGCAGGCGTCGGGCATCCACGTGTGTTTCCTCGGCTGGCAACTCTCTCTCTCTCTCTCTCTCTCTCTCTCTCTCTCTCTCTCTCTCTCTCTCTCTCTCTCTCGTTTTTTCACGCAACAACCGATAAAATCTAACGTAGCTCTGCGATAATGTCGCGCTCGTGTATGTACTTTGCATAAGTATGATTTTGTGGGCGTTACGATTGACTGCGACGGTTTTAAACTACGAATGAGCTCGTGGAGGGAGAGTGAAAGAGACCGAGAATACGAATTAGCTGTCGCGAACAGAAATTAGGCCTTCGTAACGAGAGATGGAAATACAAAGTCGAGAATGCGCTCAACTAAATCAGCTGACTCCACGTGAATCGTGCAGAGGGCCGCCGAATTCACTCTCTCCCTCTCTCTTGTACATGACGCTTAAGTTACATGTACTCGCCGGCTAACTTTATACATATAATATACCTATCAGAATACAAACGAACGATGCAAACACACGACGAACGGACAAACACGTACATAGGTATACACACACGCAGGCACACATGAAAGGTCCAACACAGAGGAGAGCAATGTTTCGGATGAATTTGAGCGATAAAGTAGATGAGCGGGTATTTCGGAGTTTTGGAGTTTAAAGTTAAATGAAAAGGTAGCTATTGTTGTTACCTGTTGGTCGGACACCTGTGCTCATGCAGCCTGTTGTATGTTGCCAAGGAGCCGCTCCAGTGCCGAAGGCAATCGCAAGGACAACGGGCGAAATTTCAAAATGCCGAATCGTAGAACCGGGCATAGGTGGACAGGTATCAAACTTGCTCGCTGTCGACGACAATGGCTATTGGACAGCAGCTTGCTGCTGCTGCTGCTGCTGCTAGTGTAAACTTGTACACTGATGTGTTTATCTCAAATGTAGACAGGCCAATTAAATTGAGATGAACACTGCGGGGTGTGCGCGCGCGTTCGCCGTCACGAGAGAGAGAGAGAGAGAGAGAGATACTCAAGTATCAGGTATAATATGTGCAAAAACGAGCAGTGGCAAGCCAGCGAGAGGCCGCGACTTTATGACTTGTGACTCGGAGCTAACGAGGCCGGCTCACGACTCGCTCCGCCAATGCGAAATCCAATGGTAAGGAGAATTGACCAGCGTACACGTTATAGTCCTGCGGCCGTAGACTGCTGCTGTAGCCACTCGCGAGCTGTCGCGGCGTATCGGCACAACGGCGCGGTTGGTGCTGCTGCTGCTGCTGGTGCTCACACGAGCGTTCGGTGTTCATTCGGATCACCTCGTCCACATCCACATGCGCTAAACACCAGGCTTTACTTCCTCGCGAAAATTGACGTCGCTGACGGAGACGATAAACCGCACTCGGCGACCAGTTACCACCGAAATACTGACAATCATTACGTCCTACATACATCCTCTCTCTCAAGCTCTAGTCATCTACTCTCTATGATCATATATAGTGCTGCTGCTACTGCGCCCACACACAGCAACGGGCTCACCCACACTATCGCTCCAGATTACTCGCATCTCTTCATCTTCGCCGAGGGCAGCACTATCTTCGGCTTCGGCTTATCCGACACTCGACAGACGCGGCAAAAATAGATTTAGTCAAATCGAGCTGCTGCTGCTTCTGCTGCTGCTGCTACTTACTAGTCGATAATTACTATCAATTTTTACCGCAGTTTATGCAACACCGTTAACAATCGCTGCAAAGTTCGACTGTTTTCTAATTTTATTGCAGATATATGATGTATGTACTCCAGGTTAATTTGTATGGACAATAATATACGAATGGAATACGCGTTAAAAACTAATTTAAAATTCATATACATTCAAAGTTACTTCAGCTATTATAAAAATTTGTCTTCATCTTGATGTATACCAAATGACGCTTCACAAGTATACGCGGAAAAAAAAGCTTTCATGATTTACATCAATTTTTTAGCTTCAAAACCAAATCGTGAGATACGCCGTTTTTCCAGACTTTTCCTTGTTCTAATCCGCGAAATTTTCGTTTATTTCGAGGATTGATACAACACATTTATGTTCAATTATTTGTTTCATTTAAGAAAGTATTAAAACATCGCAGACCTTTATTTACATCCAGAATATTCACACGAGCTTATAATGACGAATACTGATGACTGAAGCACCCAATTGTTCTGCCGACGATTATTGAACTCAGAGCAGCATAATAAATCAATGAATAATGGACAAAAGCTAGAAGAAAATATTTTTATTTTACTCCAAACATTTTGAATTTGATTAATTAAGCAATTTTACTATTTTATTCACTGCTCTCATGCAAACAAATAATTTTCTATCTGCAATGATCGATGTCTTTTCAATTTTGATAATTTTTCAATTTAATCACTTGGAAAATATCAAACAGTAGTGTCTCTTTGAACAAATATTAAGGCGAAATAATCATTAAGGTAGTTCCCAATCAAACTCAAAACAGTTAGATTTTGCTAGAACCTGGAGCGAATCTAGTTAATATACTTATTGACAACTGTGCCAAGTTTGGGATCGATTCACCGTCTTGTTTTCGAGTTACAGTCAATAAAAAATTCATCTTTTAACACGGGCTCTTATGGGAGTGATGGCGTTTGCACCCCAGAAAAACGTATAAAATAGGTTCTATCTATAAAAAAACAGTTAAATTTTATTCAAAAATTGAGCGAATCTAGATAGAACTCTGAAGAATCGAATTCCGTTTTAAAAATTACAAGTCATCGTCTAGTTTCAAAGTAATACCATATAAAAAATTGTAATTTGATCATTTTCTATAGTAAAGTTTATGTTTATATATCGCTTATTCTGAACGCTTCTGCTTTTCTTGCTGTTGTTTATTGTTTAATTTTTGTTGCGAATTACGGTAGCATTAATTGTCCTTTCGACGTTTAGGCTCCAAATAATAATTTTTTTACAATTTTATTTTTGCATACCTATGCATACACTATACATTAGTAGGGAACTTAGAATTCTTTGTCCGCTTCAAGAATGTCGAGAAAGCTCTTTTGCTTTTTATGTTGATTGAATTCTTTTCTTCGGACTTATATTTTTATCAGTGCAAACAGCAGCGTCAGTATTTCTTAGAATTCACTCCTGCAAATGGTTTGCTTATTTAAAGGTATAGTTAACTATATAAATTTTCACTAGCAAAACAGCAACGAGCGAAATATGTTCAACACAATACTGGGTAAATATGCCAATATCGTATTCAAATAAATATTTGTTATATTAGTAATCATTTAAACGTATATGTATAATTTGCATTTTATTGCAATAAATCAAAAGCAGACGAATCGATAACAGCTGGCGTAGGAGATCCGCGACAGACAGGTGAAAATTAATGATACACAGTAGATTTTTTTCATAAATATTTAAGCGTTTATTACTAGTACGAATTTTCTTATCAATTCTTATCAATCATATTAAAAAAGGTTATGAACCATCATTTTGTATAAAAGGGCCCTTCAAACAGACATATATATATCATCATACTATGTCGAATAAGTGTAGTATAAACATTATTCGAGTCTTTCATTTATTTGCCTTTTTGTGCAAAAAAAAAAAAATAAGAAACATGCAAAAGTAAACAATTTACATACTCGGCATTAAGAGAATCATATCGACTAACTATTACATTAATTTATTTTCTAAACTCGTGCATAGAATAACAATAACTTTACTCTTCAAGTTGTTTTTATTATTCTTTCGTTTCCTATATTATTATTTTTTCATCATTGGTTTAGAAAATTTACAGTATTAATTACGATGATTACAGAAAATATGAACACACGTTTCTTGAATGCACTTAAGCATACAACTTTTTCAATATTGTTATTCAAAGATTCATCATAAAAATGGAGAAAATAAGTGCCGTCACAATATTTTTTTATTGAATAAATATGCTCGTGAAAAATTCTTTTCTAGTTCAAGCATATTATATTTGTTTATTTCAAAGTAGAAATAAGTTTTTTAGCCACATGTGGAGATATTATGTCAGATTATATATTGCAATCGAATTGTATTTTTTATACATTTTCAAAACTAACATAAATTAATTATTATTTTATTTTTCAACTGAATGCAAATTGCAAGTTTTAAAGTACACCAAAAGGCAAAAGCATTGTACATATTTACACGAAGTCTCATTTCAATTTTTATTTTTAAAATTCAATCTTGCTGTGACTTTCAATATAAATTTGTCGATTCCGACGACTCTTCGACAGATTTCTGATTATGAAAAGCGATCAGATAGAAAATGCAAATCCAGAGATCCATCATTTTATTATGTGTTCTAAAAAGATAAATCCTAGGACTCGAGGATTTACTACATTTTGTTTAAAAAAATCAATATTCTTATACTTATTTACGTCGCAGACGTTTGTCTGGGATTTTATTCACTAATAGTTTTGTGCAAAATCACAATCCACCATCGAAGCAAACAAACACAAACGGATAGAAAAATGTAGTTCACAGATCAATACCAAAGAAATTGATAATTCGTTATATAGTATTATCTTTAATAGGAAAATGTAATTAATAAATTAGTCACAAAAAATATAACATCTCCGCATTATTTTTGTAAAAATAAGCATCAGTTTTATTTAAAGAATGTTCGATTTGACTATGATGTATGAACCACAACATTCAATAAAACTTCAACAAATTGCGATTTAGCTAAAGAACCAATTTTACAAGATGAACGTACTATTACAATTTAATATTGAATCTAATATTTTCAAAAAAAAATAATATTTTAGCAGATGTCTTACATTGTATTTAATAAATATTCTGTATGTGATAGTCTCGTCTATCACACAATCATGATCTTGAGATAATTATTTTACAGTTTGAACTCTTAAAATAGTTATTTTCAATACCTAACTTACAGCATAAATAACAAGCGTTACCGTGATAAATGGTATCCCCATATTACAATAATTACCTTTCGACATTCTGCACTAAACTATTTGTATAATTTATATTTATCCAATCAAATCAATTTCTTCTTACTTCAACTAACTAGCGGTAACAAACTTGTCATTAGCGCTTACAACAACGCAATAGTAAAAAAAAAGAAAAAAAATACTTCTACGTAATTGAGGTAATTCTTGTTTTTTTTTCTTTCTTTTTTTCGAAGTTTCTAAAATAAGGCAAAGTCATGAGATCTCGTCTCATTTTCATACAATTTGCAACATAAAAATTTCGTAAAAAAAGATTTTTTTTTTCCTCCGTTGGAGTTGAACAGTTGCAACTACAGCGGCAATTCCAACTGACAAATTGACTTAACTTATTGGGTTTCAAAACCAAAAAAAATTTAAAGGAATTAGAAATTACTACAAATATTGCAACAAATAAATTTCCATGCGAGAAAAATTTTCAGTCAATCAACCATCATGAAATTGTTCATAGATTACTTTTTCGCTAATAAACACGCTCAGGCCTAGCTGAAAATTTTTCTTGTTCTATTACTCGACATCTGGCTCGTTTTTCAATAGTTATTGCGCACAAATTCAATAACATGCAAAGAATACTAAATAATACGCGACAAAAATGTACAAACGCTTTCTCTAGAGAAGTATAACTCGCATTGTAAAAACCATGGAAAAGTAAATTTATAAATTGATCGATGTGTGCAACGTTAAAACACGGTATTTTATTTAAGTTTCAAATGGACCTGACTAACAATGTGACGAAAGTTTAGTTAATTTCAAAATTAAATGACTAATTACGCAAAAATTAGCGTGTAACAATGAAGAAATATATAAATAACAAAATTATTTCTTCATATTTGAATGAGCACAGAGATCTCTAGTCCTAACCTCTCTGTTATTCAATTCGACGCATTAATTTGAATTCTATGATATAAAAAAGTTGATTAAATCAGCTCTTTTTTCTTCTAAGCTATAATTTTTGCGAGTTATTGTTAGATTATAGCACAATCACGTTATTTATTAATTAGCATTCAAGCAAGTAACGATCGAACGCAACGCTTAAAATGAAAAAACTTCACATCGTTCGCAAAGGAGCTATTCTCAAAAAAACCAATCACATTATTGGTCTTGCGCTAAGAATGGAACTTATCTGCAATAGTATATAGTATACAAAAATAAAAAGCCGCAGATAAAGAACGGCAACGATGATTATGTTAATAGTGAGAACAACGATGAGAATGAAGATCAAAGTAGAAATAATAATAATATTATTATAATAATAGTAATAGTAATAATAATGTTAGATCCGAAAATGGCCATGACAAGTTTTAAAAAAATGGTATAGAATTCAGTGACCAGTTGCAAGAAAATAGGAAAGAGAAAGAGAAAATGTAGAAAATAGAGAGATAAGTATCGCGTTTGAAAGCCACATAAATAAAATTGTACAGTTGATGTAAACGTAAACGGAAAAACAGAAAGGCATCGTAGGAAGTTTTGCATTGGTATAAGCGAGCGGCGTGACAGTTGACGGAGTTTAAGCGAGCTTTTTGTCGCTGATAGGTTGCGTTTGGTTGGCGTCGACGTAGCCGTTATTGGTGCCGCTACTGTAACAGCTGTTAAGCTCTTTGTTGTAAATGGTCGCGTATGTGGATACGTGGCCATTTTGAGTGGACTTGTGATCGTCGTCGAGAACCGGCATGCAGGCTCCAGGATTGTCAGACCTGACCTTCGATCTAAATTTGCCCTTACTTGACGAGTACTTGGCCTTGTAAAAGTCGGAGAACAGGCCAAGGAACAGCAGGCCGTGCAGCCCAATCCAGATCATGAAGCTGCGGGGATAATCGCACTCGATGAACAGCAGTTGGAACTGGTGCGTCATTATCATGACGAACTGTAGCTGTAAACCACGAAAAAAAATGTGAGCAAGTGCAAACAAAATTAAGCTCCTCTGTGTTTCTCTCGTCTGATTTGAACTCACCATCTGGAAGCTGGTCAAGTACTTTTTCCACCAAATGTACTTTTGGTACTCGGGCCCCATCGCCGCAATCATATAGTAGAAGTACATGACGATGTGAACGAAGGTATTGAGCAGCGCGAAGAAAGTGGAGTGGCCGCCTGGAGCGAACTTGAGGCCCATCCACACGGAGAAGGGCATGATGCCGTGGTGGATGACGTGGAGCGTGGAGACGTGCTGGGTCTTCTTACGCAAAATGAAGAAGAGCTGCAAAAACGAACGAAAGAAAAAGAGCAGCTCAGAGTGGCCCATTGGAGATGCTACTGGCAGTTAGTGGATAAAGAGAGAGAGAGAGAGAGAGAGAGAGAGAGAGAGAGAGAGAGAGAGAGAGAGTACGAACCGTATCGAAAAACTCGGTGAATTTGCTGAAGTAGTACCACCAGCAAGTGGCAGCCATGCGGATTGCCAAAGTGTTGTTGGAGTAGTCGACAGGCTGACACCGGAAGCTATAGCCCCTGGCCCAGCCGCTCATCAAGTACTGAAACACCATTGCAACATTGACTCAGAGTGCAGTGCAGAGAGCCGAGGCATTGTCATTTACTCGCAGCTGCAATTACGCGAGCTGCTGCTCAAAATGGCCTGCGAGTGTCGATTTCTTTTCACAACAACTGTCCCATTAGGATTGCCAGCTCTCGGCCACGGCGCGGCGGCGGTGGCGACGGCGGCTCGCCACCTCATCCGCCAACTTGCATTTCAATGGATTTCTTTCTGTTTGCCTGCCATCCATCGCGCATTGACAGCTATAGAGGCGCTAAAAGCCTTGAACAACTTGTGCTCTCATCCCGCGAGAACTACGTCTCATTTTTCTTCATTACTGTGCAATCGGTTTCTTTTCAATTTTTAGTTTTATTTTTTTAGTTTCATTGAAGCGAACCGCCAGTGTTTGGCTTCGATTTAACTGCAAAGTGTGCACCGAGAAACCTGATTCAGCAAACGCAGGCTCTAACTTTTTTTTCTTTCCAATTCTTTCTTCCTGCCGGTTTGAGCAAAAATTTAAATTGACCGAGAGTTTGTTATTTTTGTTTCTTTTTGTCAAAAACAAGTTGTCGCTTTACCGGTCTTACGGCTTTTCATTGAGAAAAAAAGTGCTCTCTAGGGTTGTTTAGGGGGAGTATTGTGAAAAAAAAAGGAATAGCGCGCGGGGGAGGTCGCTGATTTGACGGTGCAATGAGGTGAGGAAAAAAGGGAGGGGGCCAAAATGATATGAGAAAAGCAGCAATCGAGTGAGGCAGCAGACGGGGAGAGAGGAGCTACAGGGGGCCTTAACTGTACCGTAACAGGCGCAGACGAAATACTAATGGTGAACCGAATGCTTTGGTTGCTACTCGATTTTTATTTGGAATAAAAAAAGTGTCAGTTTTGTGCGACACGCTTGCGTCCGCATTCTTGCATTTCGGTGCTTTCTGATATGAATGAAAGGTGTGTGCGCCAGCAAATATTTGAAATTCGAGAAACGAAGCGAGAGCAAAGGAGACAAAGCACGTATATACACAGGAAAAAGATAGTAAGTAGTACCTCGTAAAATATCCAGGTGGAAAAAATGGTTTGAGTCAAGTTGTAGAATATGAGGATACGCCGAAGGTTGAAGGGTTTCCTGTTCTCCATCATCCTCGGGCCGAGCACTTTGCTGAAGTAGGCATACATCAGACATATGGCCACCGTTGGGAAGGGACTGCCCATCATTGCCCATTCACGCACTCTGGGATCTGCGAATGGAAATTATTGTTCATTTAGATGGCATTGTATACAATGGCAAATATTGTTTTATCTAGCATAGAAGAGTGGAGCGAGAGGCAGAGGCGAGCTGTATAACTATCTCTCTGTACTGGAATCGATCGAGCGAATCAAGCTCTCTTTCGCGTGCACAGAGAGGCAGGCCGCAGGTAGGTGTGATCGCCAAGCAAAGAGGTGATCTGCCGTGCATCACCTGCAAAAGATATTACGTGCGCCTCAACTGGCAAAACCGCGCTCGCATTATGTTACAAGCTAATAGCTTCACGGCGTCTCTCGTGCGAGAGACCTCGATTCTGCCTCTGCTTTACTCTCTTCTTTTTCATCCCTCTTTTTGCTCTCTCTCTCTCTCTCTCCCTCCCTGCCCTTTTCTCATTCTTTGTTCAAGCTTGCAAATTCAATTACATACTGAAAATAGCAAATAAAACGACAAATTCTTTTAAACAGTTTTTATTCATTCTATTTTCAGTGCTTCTAAAAAGATTGTTTTAAAACAACTAAGATTGTCGCGACGGAAACCTTCTGTTTCAAAAGTATTTTCAAAAGTACTTTTATTCGAAGATTTGTTTTCATTTTTTAAATCAAGTGACAGTATGCCTCGCTTGGAGGACAACAATATTTCAGTAAAGGTTTTCTGTTGATGATCTTACTATTCGTCTGTTATATTTATTACTGAACATTATCCCTATAGGACTTACCGGACTTATTGTCCATCATATCCCTGTAACCGTGAACGAACGTTGCCACGATGCTCGTCATCTTGATTTATATCTGAAACACAAATTAAAACAATGAAAGCAACAATTGTATACGTTTATCCCGTTTATAGCAATGATTAACATTAATTACAGTACTAATAGAATATTAAACATCGTAGGTATGCGATGAGAAAAAGTGAGATTGAGTAATGTGAAATCTGAAAGTTACGCCTGCTAATTGTTTACGTAAACTTCATATCGGTTTTGGCAAAGTATTACGTAGACTATATGTACATATGGCCGTAGAAAGTTTCTGTTCGGCCTTTCTCTGAAGGTCTACTCTTCTACTTTTGATTTTTTTTAATACTCCAAAATTGCTATGACCCATTTAGCATTCAACTAATTTATTGCTGTTAAGACTGTCTCGCTAAATTACAAATTTCCCTTGCAATACTTGCAACAAAAACGTTATAAACAATTAAAAATCTTAACCAAATAATCTTGGATTGTAACTCTTAACCTTAATATTGACCTATATACATAAAAATTTGTAAAGTACTATAAGAAATGCTTGCCATCAATCAAATTATCGGTTTTACACTTGAACGCTTCAAAAAATATATTTTCGCCTAGCGTCGATTCACCCGATACCTCAAAACAATTCTTAAAATAGCACTCGAAAAAAAAAAATTTCCCTGAATAAGCCAAGAGGCCAATCCCCTCGGTGTCAAAATAAAAATTGTTTGGTTAGTGAGAAAAAAATGTTTTTGATGATGAGAACATCGAGCAAAGTACTATAATTTACACTTGAAAACAAATCTTAACAACTTTTTTTCACGCTAAATAATGCACTAAGATTGTATACTTTATTGTCGAGATGAAATCAGGCCAATTCACATAGCCATACTCTGAGGATTGTTTGAAGATAATAATAATGAGTATTGAATAATTTGTAGGATTCCAAAAATTGTTAGTAGATCTTTCTTTGTAACTCATTAAACACATTATATTTCTGTTAAGAATGCTACAAACATATATCGATTGTTTTTCCGTTTCTTTATACTATTTTTGTTGTTAGATTATGAATAAATGAAGCCGTTAATCAATAGACATTTATAAATTCGTACAGCGTTAACATTTGCAAGAAAGTTTCAACAAGAATTTTCACTACAAGGGAAAGTTGTTAAAAAATTTTAGTTAATGTAAGCTCCATGTCAAAAATTAAAATTTGATGATAAACATGTAATAGAACATTGATTGTATTTTGTATATTGTTGTTAGTGAAAAATTGATAAAAGTTTCTTGAAATTTGCGTGAGTGGCAAAAAGTGATAGTAGATATGTTGGAAGTAGGTCAACATTAAGTTACATAAGCCAGAAACAGATGAATGAACGATGTGAGATAAAAGCTCCTAAAAGCCTCTACCGCGTTTTGTACACCTCAGAGGTGCTTAGAGCTTATACGAATAACAAAAAGTCTTCTGTAGCTCTAGATTTCAAGCTGTCAACGATTTGTCCTAAAAAAAAAGAGTAAAGCAGTACTGCAAGAGTTTCAAAAATGTACGATAGAATTTTCAGAAACTTTACAATATTTGATTCTGAAAGACTTTCTGAATTTTGAATATTGCAATTTCAAACTTGTATTTATTTATTTTCTTAATTTTTTTCAACTATTTGATCGTAAAAAGGAAAAACTTCGCTATATTTCTACAAACTTGTTTTTTTGATAGCACACTCGCTATCGGAAACCTATTATTTCAAATCGCCATAATATTTTACGTCGAGCGAATTTTTCAACGTACGTGGCCTCATTTGAAAACTGCCCGTTCACCCTTTAAAATGATGCCTCGCACGAATAATTTGGTGACGTCTAACTAGAGTTACAACACTTTGAAGTGAACAACTTATTTTTGGTGTAAAAAAGTTAGTATACCTAATTGCGCCACTTCGAGAAACAAGTATTCTGGCAGATGAAAATAATGTTTGATACTGAAAAATAAGATTCGGTATCAACGTTTATTATGAAGACGTACTATTATTACATGATAATTATGTGGTAATTTCTTAACTATTAATAAACACTGGTTTAAAAAATAAACTAGAAATTGGCCATTATACGTTATTAATTGGTCGAAATGAATTTTTTTCGAGTTCTTTTACATTTGCGTTTCTTTATTTGAACAAAGAAATGCAAAACTGTATTTAGAAAAATGAAATTGAAATTCTGACCCATCGTTTATATAGGATTTTTGAAAGTGGCGTTATTAGGTCGAATCGAATGAGAATAGTAATACGGTCAGCATTTGGCTTACTTGTGCGCTAAAGCAAATTCTGATGAGTGTTTTTGAAAGAGCAAAAGAAGAAGAAATCGAATTGAATATCGCAGTTTTATGTTTAGGTGTATTAGACTAGTTAAAATGACAGGTATCCGTCCAGAAGAATTTCGGAGGGTTGGAAAATTTGCTTATCCAGAGCATAAAAGAGCTCGTGTAAAACGAATTGCATATCCGAAGATGATTTAAATCATTGGAACTTTCATTAATTAATAGTACAAACATAATGTCACCGCGGCGTACCTCTGTAGCATACGAAACAAGAGCAAGTGGCGTAATTGGGTAGAGGTATCTTATTTAAAATAATTATTATTATCGACAAAAACTTATCACAAACAATATGGAACAGAGTAGTTAATTATAATAATGAGGATGATAAATGGTCATTTTAAGTTCTAAAATGTTATCCAACTTTTTGAAACATTGTTTTACCTCGTTAAATATGCACGTGAATTTTAAATTTTTAAGGAATCTAATGGAACAATTTGAAAAATATAGTTTTTTTCGCCGCATCAAAGCTAGTCCTGGAAGTTTGATACGTCAGCAAGACGCTAACAAGTTTCACGTACATTTACATCATTGAATCAATAGTCTAACGCGTCAGAATTATTTAAAAAAATGACGAATTTGCAATCGCGTATTGGAATTCCTTTTTCAAGATGACTACGACTTTATTACGTATCACTTTTGTATATGAACATTGAAAAATGGAAACAAATAATTTGACATTTCTAATAAGGTCAATGAATTGAAGTTAAAAAAAAGACCAAAAATCATTTTCAATTTCCATTGTGTTTACTCACGCACATAAAGCTTAGAATACTTTAAAGTTCGTAACAATTATAAATTATCCAAATTATAAGGAAAAAAGATTGATGGGCGAAAGCTATGCTCCCTTTTTACAAGAAGTAGTTTGTGTTCATCATCATACGTTGCTTGTTGCCTTTAATTACTTAATTTTACATTCATTTTTAAACATAAGTTACCAATCAGCATAAAAGATGCAACATATAGAATCTGTATACATCACTAAAGGATTCTTACTTTAGCATCACCGATAGTCTAGAAAGTTGCCGATAAATTGAATTAATCGATTGCAGCTGGCGTTATAAAAATCAATAGCATTTCAAAGAAAGAAGTACTCTGATGCAAGAGAGAATTTTTTTTCTAATATTACTCAAATAGACATCGCGCGCATCTTTTTATGGTTCATAAAAATTGGAATTTCCACAAAATTCAAAGTTGCTTAATTTCGGATGGTACAATTCTGGAACAGGATTCCCATAATACAATATTTCTCAACAGATGTTGAATAAGCTACGTAATAGTAGTAGTATTTATTGCTCGTGTACAGCCTTCTCGGCCTTTTACAAAGTCCATCTCTCTTTGCAAGCTGTCTTAACAGAATACAAAATATCTTTAAAAATATGTTTGTTTCGCTATACATATATTTATAAATACACATAA
>JAWWMK010015462.1:0-21058 GCA_035047105.1 Galeopsomyia nigrocyanea
AAAGATTTTATGTAATTTTGACATATGTAGTATAGCAAATGACTAAGATTAATTGTATAAGAAAATTAATTTTTGTTATTAAAAATTTTATGCTCTTCGAGAATACTAAAGCATACTGCTAATGCCATTAGCAGCAGATCTCATGGCTTGGTATTTCTTCTTAGAAGTATTAAAATCGCTCGAAAAAGAATACACGAGTTTTCATGGTTTTTTTTTTGGAATTTGACAAAAAATGAAAAAAATAGCGTTAATTTGACTTCAGAATCGAATTTTACGCTTCAAAATACGTCGGAAACCATATTTTATTTTTCTTCTACTCGAAATTCCGACGCTTGTAGAGATTTTTAAACTACAACAGTGCATGAAGACTAAAAAACTAATAAAATGGCAAATCTGGCACGTTCAATCAATTTTGTGTGTTTTCAGAGCTCTACAAGGGTCAAAAATTCGAGTAGAAAAAAAAGAAAATATAGTTTCCAACATCTTTTGAGCCCGGAAATTCAATTCTGAAGTCCCATTAATGCTATCATTCTGCGTTTTTCATTAAAATTAAAAAAAAAACATAAGAAACCAGAAAAACTCCGATTTTTGTTTTTATTGATGCCAGAGTTCTCACGTGATTTTAAAGCTGTTACAAGCAAAAAAGGGGTGTCACGTGAAAGGAGAGGGTGGGCAAGAGCATTACGAAACTTTTGATGCACCGTAGAACCGCGCACTCCTAAAATTGAGAGCGTACCCGCAGTTGGAATATTTAAAAATACGCTGCTGAATTAAGGCTTTTTTTTGTGGAATTGGCCCTACATCATGCAAGTTATTTTCATATTTCTGAAAAAAAAACCTCCCATATATCATTTAGTTTGCTTTCTACCTCATTTTATCTTTTTTAATATGACACCTCGAAATACCCCTGCAGTGCATAAACAAGTCAAACATTGGCAACAGACATTTTTTAAAAATGTTTGGTCAAAGTGCAATACAAATTATAATTTTGTCTTTCTCGTCGTTTCAATTTTCTATCAACACGATTGAAATTAATCAAAGTATGAGTGAAATAATCTTTACCCAACAGGATACTGGTTATTTCTATCACCAAAGCATAAAATGATAAGTGCAGCTTACTATGCCGACAATTTATTTAGTAATTGTCGTAGGAGCATATTTTTAAGGGTGATTCTGATGTTTGTTATTGATATTCGTTATGATCGTTCGAAATTGATGATTATTCGCGAAAAATTTTACGGTATTGATGGGTACAGCTACCTCTAAAAAAACGGATCGCTTGTTCAATTTGACGTAGCAATAACGATTATAAAAGCTTTTGCCGATATATGATATGGTCACACGTGTTTACTTGCTATATGTTGACGGCAGAGAAGCTGCAGAGAGACAAGATTAATTAAATTTTGCTTGGAACGACAGCGATTTCAATAATGCTCAACAGGAGCAAAATTGGAATGGAGTTCTGCCAATAAACCATCAGCAAATTGAAAAATGTCACGAGTCTGCTTGCTATTCAGCAGTAGCAGCAGCGGCAGCAGCACTCGAGGTATGCGAGTGAGGTGGCCGCGAGGAGGGTGATTTCTTCTCTCTCTTTCTCTCTCCTCGCGGGCTTTCTTATTTTCTCGAGTGACGAGGGAAGAACTTTGGGCGTGTGTGTATGTGTGTGTGTGTAATGTATATGTGTGTTGAAGACGAGAATATAATGTAGGCGTATACGCGAGCGAAGACAGAAGCCGCACGCAGGACTTTGCCGAGCGCAGCACCTCGGGGGCTTCTTCTTCTTCTTCTTCTTCTTCTTGTTATTCTTCGTCTTTCTCTCTCTCTTTCTTTTTTGACTCGTCGGACTACTGCTTAGTCATGAAGCGGAACTCGCGCATCGATGATGAATCGCGAGTAGCAGAGCTTGCGGCGGCCAGTTCGCAGAGCGCAAACAAACCAAAACAAAAAGGTACAGAAAGCATTCGCTATATAACTTAAATCAACCTGCTTGGCGTTTTGATTTATTTGCGCTTTTAATTAATTATCGGAAGTTACCGTCGCTGTTGCACAAATTACGACTTGGTATACTTATGTATAAAACAACTGACTCTTATTCGCGATCGAGTCGCGTATAACTATTAGCTATTTGCTAATAAATCATTTATAATTAAGCGACTGTCGATACAACGCGTCAATTATAAAACAACCGAAGCCAAGTTCTGCTCGATAAAAAGAAGAAAAAAAAGAAGGAAAAAGTGTGTTCAACGAGGCGCAGTAGTTCGAATTCACCTGCAGTGCAGTGATTTTGGGGACGTAAGTAGCAATCTCGAAGAGGGAGAGAGAGAGAGAGAAAGAGAAAAAAAGGCGAATCGGAGATGACGAGAGAGGATGCGCGCGCGAGAGTGCATAGTATGGTAGCCAATGAGCGAAGGAAAGAAAGGAAGAGATGCACAATGGCTAATGAGGCTGTTGTTGGTATCCGGAGAGAGAGTGGAGTAAGTATAAGCGTGCGCAAGGCGACTTTTCATGCTATATATGCGCGGTGCGCGAGAGGAAGGAACGAGAGCTCGAATTACGTCGCTTCAGGGGGCTTTGATTCCTTCTTCGCTGTTGATTGATGCCACTCTCCCGGCTACCGGAAATCACCGCGAGATTGCCGCCGCCCGCCGCAGCCCTTAGCCACACACAACTTCAAACTCCCTTTCTCTCCTCTACAACGCGTCTCGGACTTTTTACGCGCTTACTTATGCAACATCGCTATCTCGTATTTATGCGCAGCTGCTCTGGACGCACGGATTTTTTTTAATGGCCGCGCGCGAGATTGCCTCCGCGAGATTTCAGTTAATCCTATTGTTCTCTTATAATCGTCCCTTTTTCCATTAAAGTCTTCTATATATACATCAGATCTTATTCAGGCATCCACTCGCGAGAATACTTCAAATTGACAAATTCATTCAAATTTCGCGCTCAATATTTTGTTATTATACTCAGCTGCGAACTACGTGCCGATGTTTTATAGAAAAGAAGCGCGACGAGCGAGAGAGCGTCTTCACTTCAGAACTAGCGATAGTACAATGATCCAATCAAGCCCGGAGCGCGACGAAGAGATGCAGCTGTGATCCGCGCGCTACTGGCGCATATAAATGCGACGCAGCCAGCTCTTTACTATACTATACTCCGCGCAAAAAGCGCCCGAACTCCGGAGTTATATAGCTTTCCTCGTGGCTTTCCTTTCCGGAGCACGAGGCTCTCGACGAGGAACGTGGATGGGGAAAAAAGAAGAAGAGGAGAAAGAAAGAAAGAAAGAAAGAGAATGAATAGGCGTCGGTGGAAAACGGACGGAGACAAAACGAGCATCAAGTGTGCTCTTCGCGCAGTGGATAGATAAAATAAGAACACAGCATTGCGCAGCGGAGGGAGAGGGAGAGAGTTGTGTGTGTGTATGTGTGCAGAGAGTGATAGATAAGTACGGACGAGAGAGACGACGCGACGGAAGGACGCCTACAGGATACATTCATTGGCAGCTATATAGCTTGGACTCGCACGCACTCATTCCGCTGCAAGTTTCGATATAACTGTAGAGCACATTACACAGTCTCTCTAGTCTCTCTCCTCTCCTTTCGAGACTGATTGAAAGTCGCGTATTCTCCAAATAAAAGCTAAAAGTCGAATAAAATGCAAACGCGCTGAATAAAGGATCGGAATGAGGTTCGCGCGCGAGCGCAAGACGAAGAAAAAAAAAAGAGCGGAGCTGGATCGAGCGGGAGATTCGATAAGAAAGATGTATGAAGAGAGATAGAGAAACATGATGTGAAGGGCAGAGAGGGAGAGACAGAGAGGAGTAAAAAGATGAAAGAGATCCACGGAAAGTGAGTTTTCTGCTGTCCGTCGCTTCTTCTTCTTTGTGCCTGCTGCTGCTGCAGCTTGGACTCGTTTTCTTCGCACACACGCCATGTCCCCCTCCTCGTTTATTGACGTTTTTGCCTTTAGCCTTTTTCTCAGACTCTGATGCCGTATACTACTTGACAAACCTGCTGCTGCGGCTGCTGCTTCTACGAGACTTTTACAATCTATACAACGCGACCGAGGCGTAGGATACATTAGATTATTATTTGCATGTCGAACGGAGAAAAAAAAATGATCCAGCTAATCAGGTATTCCGGAGGTACAGACGAGACTTTTGGGGCAAGGCCGACTGCGTGATAAGTCAATAAAAGTAGGTGGGGAAGAAGAGTTTGCGACATCGGCGCGAGTTAAGAAGGAAAGACGGAGATAAGAAAAGGATCCGACATGCAGGAAGGTCGCGTGAGTACCTGGCTGACTGGTGGGAAACTCGATTTTCCCGCTCGCTCTCTTTCTCTCTCTCGATCCCGCAGGCTTCGCGAAAAATGCCTTTTCCCCCCCAACTTTTCCTCTTTTCTTCTTTGGCCCGTTTCTACGGAGCTAAGTTCGTTAGGCGCTTCTATTCGCCTTTGCCGTACGAGAAGCTCGCAAGTCTTGTAGGCTGCTTGCTGCCTTGGCTAAAGTCCTTTTGAACCTTCCGCAACTGACTAGTCTTTTTGCCTCTCTTACCTGTCTACCGCTGAATTCATTATATGCTTGTCTTTAACAAAGAATTGGCTTTGAAAATTATTAGATCCAAACGCGAATATATACTAGAAGAAAGTTCGTTAGAAATTGATGAATTTTCATGGAAAAGGTTGATGCGAGAGAGGGAGAGAGAGAGAGAGAGCTGAAATTATTATTATTCCGCAATGCAGCCCGACTGTTTTCCCACGAGCTGACGTCACGCACTCGTGGCCGCGGCGTATGTATAATTTTCTTAGGTCCGCGTGCAGCAGCAGCGCCGGTTCGCTCTCTTTTTTTTTACGAGTGCATGTTGCGGGTTATGCGTGGCGGCCTCGGAGAGGCTTCAAGCTGCCTCAAATTTGCATCAGCTCGCATAAGGGGTTCTACCCCGCCCTCTCTCTCTTTCTCTCTCTTTCACCTTTTTTCTTATTCAACTTGAAAAATTACCGAATGGAGCTGTCTAGAAATGCCTTAATTACCCTAGGCTTTGCAAATTGCCCGAAATGTCATCGTAGCACGCGGATGTACAATCCTATCTCACGCGCGTCATGTCTTTTTTTTTCACGACGACGATGACAGTCGTGATCGCGGCACTGACGATCGATATCCACGATTTAAAATAATTATATCGTAAAGTACGATTGATCAATAATGGCCGAGAAGAAGAAGAAGAAGAAAACAACAACCGCTATATAGACAATCCGCCCGCAGCTAACGGTGCAGGACGACTCTGAAATGTTAATTAGGATTGGCTTGCGCGGAGGATAAGAAAAAAAATGCGAAATAACGATGCAAATTATGACGGAGCGTGGCAATCAATCTTCATTATCGCGTATAAGTCGCCCGCGCAAGGGAACAATAGCTCTCTGCTCTCGCTTGCGCGCTGCATGCGACGATAATAGAAAGAGAAGGCTCTGCAGCTTGTATAGTTGAATGAAGAAAACGTCGCGAGGGTCCATCAGTTAGTGGCATTTACACCAAGTGCTGCTGCTGCTCGGGGCGCGCATGCTAGAGAGCGAGAGAGAGAGAGAGAGAGAGATACCACCGCGGGATAATCCACCTCTTCATTCCTGCTCGCTCTCCTTGCATGCATTTCCTTACGAACCCACAATGTCTTGCAGCTAGCTCTGTGCGCGCACTATACTCTTCTTTTTTTTTCCGCGGGCACTCGCTTTGTCTTGAACTCCTCCTCCTATTATTATATTTTCGAATGTCTGCTAGTGCAATCCAATTTTACAGCAAATCCTTAAGCTATTCTCGATAATAGTTTGAAAAAGTCGCAAGAGCAAAAACGGTAAAATGGAACAGTGGCAGCAGCGAGCTCTAAGCCACGAGAAGGAAGTTGCAAGCTCTTTTTCGTTGTTGTGGTTGCGCGCAGCTCTCTCTCTCTCTCGCGCGCGCATGTACCACATCCTCTGGCCTTTCTCTTTATATACTTGCGCTGCTGCTGCTGCGGCGGTAGTGTGTCCGCCGGCGTAATAAATACGACGTGTAACATCGAGTGCGAGTGGGCTTTTCTATGTTTGCACACGGTCGTGTCCCGCCACGTCTGACGTTATATAGTCGCGCGAGAGCTCTCTTACGGATCTTTCAGCTCTTTTCGAGCATGCGATGCATAAAGAGAGAAGGAGACTTGCTCTACGTGTGTAGGGGAGACTCGAAAATTGCTCTCATTTCAGCTTGCGCTACGGCTGTCTGTGCGGCTGCTCGACTCGTCAGCAGTAGCAGCAGCCCTCTCGGCTATTAAATCAGAGAGTAGCAGTGGAGCCTCCGCCGCTGCTGTGCGCGCTGGCAACAACACGAGATATACATATACATAGTAGCAGCAGCCGAGCCAACCGAAAAAGGGTAGCTCTTTTCCGCATTGTACTTACACTGCATGCACGCGCACACACGCTAGCCAGCAGTAGCTTCATATTATTGCTCCTCCTGCTGCTGCTGCTCCTGTATCTCTCAACTATACACAATGAACGCTCTCTCTCTCTCTCTCGCTCCTCCTGCCTGCTCTTCTTCTCTCTTCCTTTACTTTACTTTCCCTCTTTTATGGCTTTAAACAGTATACCTATATTCGCGTGTGCTCCTATACCCAGACTCTATTGTTGTACTTACTCGCTATCGAAATGAATCTTTTTCTTCCTTTCTTTCTCGGTCTCCTGTTTTTTCCACTTTTATTCTAATGCGAAATGGCCATTCGACAATCATTGCGCTCCATTGGAATCTCAAATAAGCTACATCAACGAAACGGGATCATTCAAAGTTTCTCATCAGACGGCTCGCGCGGACTACAAAAGAAAAAAAAAATGTTTATAACTGTTCCGTGTTCGTCCGCGCGTGTTCGCCTTCTTGTGTTCGACGCCGGTTTATGACGTGCTGCGCGCGAGGAAAAATGAAAAAAAAAAGAAGAGGAAGAAGAAGAACGGACTCGAGGAAATTGACCGAACGATCGCCTTGCACTTTTCTCCCATACATCCCACGTTCAACAGCTGTTTTGTCATCTTTTATTCAGTGAGCGATTTTCTTGCTCGCCCGCTTGTTTATTGTTTTAAATGTGCTTGTGTGTTATTGTTACGTCGATTAACCGTCGAAAACCCATTATACGTTGCGCTTAATTCGTTTCTTCAGCTATACAAGATAAGCACAACTTTGACGAGTAATGCTCGCGCACCTTATTATCCATCCATCGATTCGCCAAGTTTTTGTAACTCTGGATTCTGACTTGCAGATCAATCGCATATTACATCGAACGCGTACAAGCAATTTTCAAACTACAATAACGCTACGTATAAAAATGGCACAAAGTCGATTTCCATTTCAAGCAAGCTTTTTACTATTGTACACGGTGCAGATGCAAAAGTTAATCCATCGGCGGCTCAGATTTCATTACACATAACAATACTAAAGAAACACCGCTGAAGTAATCGAAAGCTGCGTTGAGATGGAATTAAGCGATCGGTTATATACACCGCAGCAACGCAAGTTTTTTCCCCCCGACTTTGCGACTTTGATTAAAGTAAACGCGTGTTTTAGCCCGCGCAGCAGCAGCAGTATAGCAACAACACTCGGGTAGTCAGTCAATGTCACGCGGAGAGTGCGTGTGTAAAGTGCCGCCGACGAGCTTCCGCGAAAGAATGCAGCCGTCACAGGTGTAAAGGAAAAACTCAGGTGTACGGAAGAAAAAAAAAACGTGTCGTACACGCGGTCGACGCAAGTCGCTTTTCCTTTCTTTCTTTCTTTCTTTCTTTCGCGCGGGGGGCTTTGTCGCAAAGGTTGTAAAATTCATATGGGAAGCGGTGTGTCTGTTTGTTGGTTCGCCGGGAGAGATGTATACCATTGGAGCTCTAATGCGCTTGTGCATGCGAAAACGACGAGCTCGTAAATAGTTTGCCCTCCGCGCGCGCGTCTGTCGTTCGGCTTGCATTAGCAATAAACTTGCCCCGTCGCGGACCAACACAAATATATGTATATATGTATACGTATATATAGTATTCGATAGATGTGCGCTGGATAAGATCGCTGCTTTCGCATATATACACGGCTCTAAACATGCGCGCACGGATGTCTGTGGGGTACCGCCTTGCCTCGCTTCTAATAAAATATCGGCAGTGTGTTATTTTTAATATCAAGATTCGCGGTGAATGGTCTATGTATGTGTGTATGTGTGTGCAAGTAGAAAGGGCTTATGAGAAAGGCTGAAAGGCCATGGAATTACAAATCCATGAGTAAGCTATGCTATCTGGTGGGTAAATGAGATAATTACGGATTCCGTGTGTATCGCTCGCTCACTCGGTGTATTCATCTATATTACAGAGGCAACTGCCAATTTGCGTGACGCATAGAGAGAGAGAGAGAAGCAAGGCAATTTCCCAAGGCCAGAGGATAGCCAAGGGAATTTTGCGTTCATCGAGCTGCAGCTTGAATCATGAATGATCTGGTTGAGCGCTTGCGCTTGCGAGGGCTTACAATTAGGCAAATGCACACGGGTCGGAATTTAGCAGTGTATACGCCAGATCGATCGATCGCTAACGCTGGCTTATTATGCACTGACGCAAAGCCGCAAGCGCGCCAACGGATCACACCTACAGCTCTACTATATGCCTCCCGCGAACACTATAGTTGTACTTAGGTGTGTATGCGCTGTGTGTTATCGTCTCTCCAGTAGCGCTATCGGCTAACGACGATCCCTTGTCTCTCTCTCCTATGAGTTTACACCCCATAAACGTCAGCCGCATTCACCTCTATTATCTTGTTCTCACTTGTGCTCGCTCTCTCTCTTACTCCTAATGTACCTTCAGCTCGCGATCAAACTATATACGTACACAGCTATTTCGGCTGTTCTCGCGTTTCTACCTACTAAACGCTCAACACTTTCGTCGCTCGCAATTACCATTCAATAGTCTTAGCTTATTGGAATAACCCAAATCTACGTAATTCAATTCTAATCTTCTTGTTTTTTTTTATTCTGATTTCAGGTAAGTCTCGCAAGTAGCTGAGAGACTGTGCTTTGAATCGAGCGTCGAAGTAAATTGTAAGGCATTCGGTGCAGTGTCCGATAGATCGATTGAAAATTTCAAAGAGACTGGTTAAGAAGGTACATATACACATACGGAGCGTTTTGCACGTGAGCAACGTGCATGCAGAGGGGAACCCATCGAAGGTTACGAGTGCGTGCGCCCAGAGTGTCTGGGCACGCGCGCGCGCGCGAGTACTCGGCGTCAATTTGCATTAGCAGTGCTCTGTGCCGTATATGTAGGTTTTAGTGGCGCGTTGTGATTATTCCGCTGCCGCGCGGTTCTTGCTGCCTCCGAGTCTGTGTGTGTGTACCAAAGCTATAGTACCCCGCTAAGATCTGCATCTAAGCCACACTCTATTTGCTGCTGCTTCTTGCTCTCCTGCCGGTCTGTTTGCTTTCTATCCGAATGCTCGTAAATGCTCAAGAGATCCGCGCGCGCTCACTTAATGCAACCTATTTTCACATCGTACCCAATGCGTCTTTTTTACACTCGTTACCGATCGCAAATTAAATGGTCTATTATTTTTATGCTACAGCTTATCGACAGCCTGTAAGCGTTTACAGTGCTTTCTAACGTGATATACTTATTTTATCTGCAAATAAAATGTTAGTAGTAAAAACAGTTTGGTTTAAATATTTTAATGAAAATATTGTTAACGAGGAGGTGTAAGACACTATTCGTATATTTTCTTTGCGGCTTTTCTTTCTGAATTAATTAGTCTTTCAAAGTCCTAGAGTTTCCCAGAACTGTCTTTCTCCCAAATTATTATTGTTTTTGGCGGTGAAATTTTTTGATCCAGCAATATAAAGATATTCGAATTTTCCGGAAGTGCCATTTATCCTCGGCCACTCGGTTCCTAAATCTGGTTTTCTGTTAATAATACAACTGATAGTTATAATGCGATTCTCAAATAAAAAATATTTCAATCTTATATTAGCCATACGACGAAGCTACTAACCCATCATTCGCAAAGGAATGCCATAAATCAAGAAAGTCATTCGACATTGCTCTATCTTCTTTCCTAATGGTTGGATCTATACTTTTGTTCTCGAGAACTAAGTAGATATCGTCATCGTGACAAACTCCTGAGGATTCAATACTAATTTAATGAACTATTTCAGTTTCGACGAAATAAAATTAAAAATAATACCTAAGTTTTCAGTTGAATGCGACATCGAGTCACTTGCACTCTGAGAAGCTCTGTAATTGTAGAAGTAAAACCAAACCGGGCTTTTGTTTACTCGAGCTTGCAGTTTTGCTGCTCGTACCGCATCGATAACTATTTGATGATCGCCAGCCAAGTGCGTCAGATCTCTTATATCTTTCCTATCTGTACTGAATTTTCGGTTACCTAGATAATATTTTTTAGCTGAATTTGCTATTACGGCATGTTTCGATTTTGGCACTGAATTTGCGTAGTGGAGCATGTAAGGAGCCAAACGTTCCCAGTACTTGTCAGTGTGTTCCATCATAGTTTCATTTAGAGCGAAGCCTGAAAAAGGAGGTATAATACTTGATGTTTATCATGAACGTAAAAGAACGTGCATAACGACTACACAGAAAGCTGGTTTCGCATTAGCAGACGTTATGTAGAGTCCTTCTTCACTAACAACAGTGGCTATCCACGGTAAGTCATGAGCGAGCCCTTTTTCTAAAATATTTTTCGGGGAATCATTAATGAAATAACCCTTCTCAACTTTTTCTGCAACTGGTGGAAACACGACGTATGAGAAGTACAAATCGCTCTAAAATGAAGGGTTAAACAATTTCGAACTTAATGATTGTCGTTTAATACGGTAATCAAAATGTTGACTTACCAATAATTTTTTAACCATTTCGACTACAGTCAAAGCCGGTACGTCACGCAGACATTGAATCATCGTAGTCGATCTATTCGTAGGACAACTTAAAGCTTTCGTCAAAGTTTTTGTCGTTTGCGTGGTATCATTTGCAAACGCCCAAGGTGACAAAGTAGTGCCACTAAACGATATTCCATTCTGAAAGAGGCCAGCGCTCATCGGTGACAAGTAATGATGATGCACACTTGCGCCTCCGGCACTCACGCCAGTAAGCGTCACTTTTTTCGGATCGCCACCGAAATACTCGATATTTTGCGACACCCATTTGAGTGCGAGAACTTGATCTTTGAGTCCCATGTTGCCGGGAACAACTTCGTCTCCTGTGCTCAGAAATCCAAAGGGCCCTACTCGATAATTGAACGTTACCAAAATTACATCTCTGTCCATGAGAAATTTCGCTCCGTACTTCGAGCCACTTCCGTATTGAAAACCTCCGCCGGCAATCCAAAATATTACGGGCAGTCTCTCGGAAGCGTTTTTAACGGGGGTATAAACGTTCAAGTACAGGCAATCTTCTTTGCCAGCAATAATGTTGCGTATTGAGTCGAATTGCGTGCAAGCTCCTGGTAACTCTAGCGCATCGACTTCGTAGAAGTTATTCGATATAGGAACTGGAGGCTGCAATCAATAAGTTAATTAAACAACTTTTGAGTAACGTATATGAGCAAATCTACAAAAAAAAAAAATGCCACAATTCGAGAAAGTTGGAACGAATTTTCAAAAGGGGTGCACGCTCTTGTGGATGCGATTTTCTCAATCTATATTACATACAGAACCTAAAAAATCAGGTGCCCATTTCCGAACCGGCATGTGACAAACTTTTTTCGCGCATAGAAGTTCTAAAAATAATCGAAAAAAACGACGCAATTTTCCATAGTTTTTTGGAATTTCATAGAAAACGGAAAATGATAGCGTTAATCTGACTTCAGAATCAAAATCTATGGCTCAAAATACATCGAAAACCATGTTTAATTTTTTTTACTCGCAATTCCTGTCCTTGTAGAGCTTTTTAAAATATAAGATCGCATAAAAACTCAAAACTATACAATTTTGTCACGTTTCATGAAATTTTCGTGTTTTCAGAGCTCTACAGGAGTCGAAACTCAAAGTAGAAAAAAAAAAAATGGTTTTTGACGTATTTTGAGTCGTAGAATTTGGTCTTGAAGTCAGATTAACACTAAAATTTTTCGTTTCTTATGAAATTCGAAAAAACCACAAAAAAAAAAACAACAAAACCTCAGGTTTTCGTTTTCATCGATGTCAGAGTTTGCACGTGATTTTGACACTGTCACACGCGAAAAAGGGGATGTCACATTTAAGGAGGAGATGGGCAAGAGCATTACGAATCTTCTGATACCTCGCAGGACAGCGTGCACCTAAAATTGAGAGAGTGCATCCAGTTTGAATATTTGAAAATTCTTTCTCGAATTACGGCAGTTTTTTTGTAGATTTGCTCTTATAAGCCTGAAAAATGAGTTTTATTTTCGAATGAAATTCGCGCAAATATTATTGTGCAATAGTGCATTGCAGCAAAATTTATCGAGTAGTTTTTTAATAGCTGAACTCTCCTCTTATGATTAATTTTTTGAAGTTATGTAATTTCGAAGTTCAACAATAACCGTAGTGTGGCTATGAATCTCTCCGTAACTTGATTTTGAATACTTCGGATACTGTGTATATTATTTGAATACTTTATAAACAATGATGATGTATACGTTTATTGCGAATGTTATTAGCTAAGTTATCAGAGTACTTTAGTGTACACCAATTTCGGAAGTTGAATGATGACCTTCTGGTCGATAAACTTTACGTGTGTGCATATATGGGACTTTAGAATTTTCAATTTATACTATCTGAACAGGATAGGAAGAAAGGAATGAAATTATATTAAAAGATAAATAATAAATTATAAAAAGTAGAGCCTACATATGACGACTAACGCACACTATTTAACTATGATTGTACCAACGAAGATAGACGCTTAAGCGTCTATCTTCGTTGTTTGTACTTACTTGAAAGCGAAGTTGTCCAATTGGCTTCAGAGCGTATGGAATACTTTCATACGCGGCGTATTGTCGACCATCGGCGGATTTTTTGTAATGTCCATTTATTTTTCCCAGAGAAATTGTTACGGACGGTCCATCGTTTGGTAATAATAGTACGTAGTCAGTGATAGTCGCGAACCAGATAAAGAATACACAATATTTATTTGCTTTCATTTTGATAATAATAATGATTTTCGTCACTGTCTACTACACGCTTTTGAAACTACAGTCAAACTACCGTCGCATAAGTACCACCGTCGCGTAATTGCGAGCAATCGATTCCTACATCGACGTGTTATCTTTTTCCGTTGCGTTTGTGTTCATTTATATCTTGAGATTACTATATTAGCACTTGTGATTGATGTCCGCTTGCTGGTTGACTTTTCAAGATTATAAAGTGCTCATTCATTTTGAGTTTTGTAAATTTATCTGATTTAGAAATAAATATAAACAATAATCTGGCAAAGTTTGCACGAATTGGATTGTACTTTTGAAAATTGGCTTATATTCGGTAGAGGGAAGGTGGCATTAAGAGACTTCTAGCGCGAAGTTGGCTCATTTTTCATTCCCGACGAAATTCAGTGATTTTTCACTGCGAAACGTGCGCAAGGGTGCGTTAGGACGGTTGCGGGGAGAGAGAGAGAGAGAGAGAGACAAGGGGCAAGGTACACTGCGGGAAAACAAAAAAAAAAGAAGGAAAAAGAGAGGTCGAAAGGGAAAGGGCAAATTGCAAGCGCGCGTTGTGCGGAACGGATCGAACTTGCGCGCGAGAGAGAAAGAGAGAGAGAGAAAGCTTTCTAGCCGCGAGATAGAAATGGAAAGCGAGACTCGGCCTGAATTTCAATGCGGTAAAGCTCGATCGTGCGCGGGCGCGCTCAAAGGGAAATGCGTCCGACTGTTTTCCATTGGCGGCCCTTCTACGCGAATTTTCCTCTCAAGACTCTCTAGACTTGCGGATTGAGCAGTTCGCAAATAACTTACAGCTATCGGCTATATTACGCGAGCTTTCGCTTCGGTATAGCGGCCTTTGATTAGAACTTTCTTCCAGCAGCTGCACCGTAAGCTTCCTTTCTCTTCCCCTCTCAGAGTTATTTAATCTTGTGTTTTGGTCACTCGAAGCAATTTCAAACTTTTCAATATACATTTTTTCAACAATAATTATACGAGACGAAGTGTTCAATTAAAAAATTGACAAATACGCGCCTTATCGATTAAATCAAAGTACACATATATATCAAATATTAGTGGAGTACACGTGCTCCGATAGCATCAGCCGTGACATGTTAAGCTCGCAATTGACATTGTGATATAATCTTATCGTCAATGTGTCGCTATTGCACGGCAATATTACAGATAAGGACGCAGGTATTGCCCCACACGTGATGTCCGAATCACTACTAAACACACCGAATTGCGTCAAACGTTGAAATATTTATTAGAGATTATACGATTTCGCTGTTTATATATCTATTTTTAATGACGTCGAAGCACTCGACTTTTTGTAGGATGAAATATCTTTGACTTGAAGCGGCGATATTTTCGGTGACGCTAATGCGTTTTTTTACGAGAAGAGGGCGGATAGCCAAAGATGATTAAAAAGCTGCAACAGTTACAGTCGAGGAGGCACTCATCGCGAGGTAGCGCGGCGGTAATGAGTGAGCGATGACAGTCGGAACGGATCCAAAATGGTTGGCCAGCAAAAAAATCCGGCTTCGAACTAAATAATTACGGGTAGCTGCCACCGCGGCGCAATAATATACGTAAATGGTCAAGCCATTAGTGCCGTCACGACTCATTAGCGGAGTAGCGAGCTTCCGGGGCGTGTATCAATGTACAAGAAAAGAAAGCCGGGCCGCGAGAGGTTTTTGCCACCGCAAAAGGGTTCGGAGCGAGAAGAGGCACAAAAGAAATGAGAGGGAAAGTATAACGAAGATGATGATCTCGCGCTGTTATTTCCGGGCCACCGACGACGACGACGACGACGACGCGACAGCAATATGGCAGATGTCCTTCTCTGATTATCGGGTGCGCGAGAGTCTTTTTACACAGTTATATAGCATTCGGGCGGTTTTGCACAGGCACGTCGTCCCCGGTGGCCGTTTCTCAGCCGGGATTAAGACTTTAGTCGCGCGCGAGCCTTATGTATATATACCATAGGCCGCCTACTATACCAGGCTTGTAGAGAAGGCTCTTGGCGAAATTAATGGGACTCCCCGCCGATTTTGCCCCCCTTCCTCAATTCTCTTATCTCGCGCTCTCCTTCTTGCTCGCGCCCGCGTGTCTATAGGCAAGGTGTTGCTCTGCTCCTCTTTTTTTTTTTTTGCCTTCCTCTGCGTTGCCGTTTTTCATTTCCTTCGTTCAATTGCCCAAATGCGACTGCCTGCCTGCCGGTGCGTGTCGGCTTTTCCTTTCTTTTGAATATTTATCAGGCCGAACTTTCGTTTGCGACGACGAATCCTCGTCAAGTTTACACCCTGGAGAAATACCTACGGGCGGCATGGGATCTCGTTTTTCGCCACGATTTACATTTCTCTAGCGCGCGCGTGATTTCCATATCTGCCGTGCTTCTCGATGAAATTTTCACTCAATTTTTTCTCTTTTTTTTCGTAACTTATCACTACCGACCTAACTGAGTTTGGTTGAATAACTTTTTTTTGGTGCAGTTGTCAGCGGAAATTTTCGTAAAATCGCTTCGTAATGACGGCGTACGATGGATCGATCGCGCCGAGTATATATAGAACCGATCAAGCGGAACAGAGCTGTTGTCCTCGAAAGCCAAAAAAAAAAAAAAAAATACGAAAGAAAGCCGTTGTCTTTAGCATGCAAGTAAGCAAGCAAGCAAGTGCGAGGGGCGCAAAATCAGCGCGCGTAAAATCGAACTTTGCGCGTGTCACCGCGAACGCGGCATAAAAAACCATCAGCTCCGGAAGCCTCAGCGCACTCGGGCGACCGAGCATATAGTGTAGTGGAGGGAGCCTCGCGGAAATCTCGTAGGCAAGCAGGCAGACGCGCCGCTTTAACATGAGAATGGGAGGCGAGCATTATCCGCGCGAGATCCGCGCTCAAAGATATCACGCGGTGGTACAGAGTCGAAAATGGCCGCGTGCGCGCGGCTAAGGGGCTGGTGACAGATGCTCTGTATGCAAATTTCTCCGTTCCCGTAGAAACCCACGCGCCCGCCGTCGCCACAGCAGCAGCAGGCAGCAGCAGCAAGTGTCGTTGCCTCCGACGACGCGACTCACTACACCATAGTCTGCGAGTCTCATCTTCGCAAACAACCGTCTCGCACCTGCGCGACGACGACGACGACGACGACAACGATGGCGAGATCTATACACCTCGACTCGCGCGTTCTCGAAATTCAGCATCTCTCACCCCCCTCAAACGCTATTGCTGATTTGATCGTCGCCTCTCTTTCCTCTGCAACCCACTCGATCCAATAGTGTCTACTGTTCAGATGCGCGGGGCTTGCTTTTGTATATCGCAAGCTCTCAAGATGATTGTTTGGCTTTACGAGAGAGGATCAGTCAGAGAGATATTTTCCAATTCAATTTCCTTTAAGCAATATACATATATAGTCATATATCTCGCTGTGTCGTTAAAAGAATCGATTTCAACACTCATAATGCAAGTTATACCTGCGTGGAAATTGCTTTTTCTCGCTCTTATACATCTGCAGAGTGCACTGCAAAAGAAAAATATAAACGAGATACGAAATACCGTTGTTTTGCTGAAGATGAATTCACCGAGGCGAGAGGAGCACTCATTTAAGCAAAGCTCAACAAAGGGTCCTGTATAGCAACTGAGCTTACACATAGAGATAGGGTGTACTGCATTTCTCGCTCCCTTTTCTCCACTTTCGTCGCTGCGGAGAGAGAGAGAGAGAGAGAGAGAGAGAGAGAGAGAGAGAAGTTGCTTTCCAAAAGCGTTAATTAAAACAAGACGCTCGAGCGGCGGGATCAGTCGAAGCTCGTCGGCCGAAGAACTCTTGCAGGCAAAACCCGGGCAATTTCGTCGACGACTTGTGCAGTGGAATGCGCCATCGCCGTCGTCGTCGTCGTACAGCCGGAACGACCTTCCACGCAGAGAGACAGGAGAGAGAGAGAGAGAGAGCCCACTTGAGACTTTTCCGCGATTCTCATTTTCTAAATGAGCCCCCAAAATCCACTTAAACCCTTTTTACCCCTAAATAAGCGTCTTTCCATTAGTTTTAATGACACACGCAGGGTTACTTAGTTTCTTTTTTCTTCTTCTTCTTTAGGCTCTTCGAATTACTATAGTAATGAATGCCGATTGTTTTTTCCTTCTGAGCCGCTGGTGCCAATATCATAATTCAATCCTATCTTGAGAAGAACATTTTTCAACCACTTTATTTCGATATTCAACATTGCCAAATGTAATCAAAAAATTCGCATGTTCAATTAAAACTGAATTCAAAAATTTCAACTAATCTTGGGTGCTCTAGTTGAAAAAGCATATGGCACTTTCAATGACTCGGCGCATTGATATTCATGCTCGCGAACGTGCGGGACGCGCGCGCCTGGCCGCACGTCACTAATGCGACGCGGCGCAGAGGTAATATAATGAGGCACGTATTAGATTCCTAATACCGGGGAGGATTGGCTTGTATTACGGGGGCGACTATGCAGCGCGCGAATAAGCGAACGCGATACGCATACAAGAGGTAAAACGTCAAAATTGTTAGGCGAGATATTCCAAGTCCGCCTGAAAAGCTTCGTTATATACGAGCGGCGGCAGCTCACACTCCCCCCAAACGTCTATTATAATATGGCCTCGCTCGCGGTCCAACGGCACACGCGGATTAATTTAATTAGCGCTGTCCCCGAAATATCCCTCAAATACCCATTCGCAACACCTGGCGGCGAGATCGTGCGACGCGCTTGATTTGATTTTGCGCTTGGCATTGGGTATAATATAATGGCCTTTCGAGCACCCAGGCACAAGTCGCGTGGCGGCTATCGTCGAGTCAGTCGGACAAACTCTCTATAAACGTCTATCAAATTTTCCAACCACTCGATCAATCTCCATCGTTTCGCTTCGACTATAATGCCCGTTATTTTATTGCTTTTTCTATAGTAGTTTTGTTTAGGTGTATTACAATCGACCACCGCAAACATCCAAATTTCTATAATAAATAAATTACTATAAGTTTAAATCCATTCGGAAATAAAACCATAGTTTTTACTCTTTCTCCCGTACAATCTTTTATTATTATAAACCTATGGGCAATCTCGAGTAGTCTGTTGGTTGATGGGATAGCATCTGCGGTTCACGACGGAATCGTCATAGAGATTCCACAACCCCCATCCTCATCGGTATCCTCACCCTTATAAAATATTCTCTTTTCTCGCTGTGTTTTGCGTCTCTCTCTCTCTCTCTCTCTCTCTCTCTCTCTCGAATTCACGGGGCGCCGAGCGACGACGACGACAAGAGCTCGAGAAACTGCCGTGAGCACATTCTGTCCTCAAATCATTGCTGCCGCGCGGTAGAATAAAGACTGGCACTGCTGCTGCTGCTGCGGGAAATAACCGGAGATGAGCGCGAGACAAATGCTGAGAGCTATACAACGGAGCAAGGGAATGGCGCGCGTATGGAAAAAAAGGGACAGAGAAAGGGAGGTGAAACCCTAGGTGCGAAAGCTTGTTCTTGTATATATATCGCGATGCTTCTGGCGCCATGGAAGTAAGAGAGTGAGTGAGAGAAAAAAAAAAGAAATAATAGATTGCGCTTGGACTTTGACGCCGAACGAAATGGGGGGGAAAACGAATCGACTGCGAAATAACGTTGGCGAAAAGAAAGTATTTTGCATATTCTATCAATCAGCTGCCTAATTTGTAAATCTTTGATTGACTGCCAAAGTGCAAACGCAAATAAGAAGAAGAAGAAGAAAATCTCGGTAGCGGTGAGCTGGAAGGAATAAGATAAAAGAGAATGACAATGGCTCGATTAAAAGAGCCAATAAACCGAGGCGGTAAATAAAGTGGAAAGAGGGAGAGCAACCAGTCGCGAACAATTAAAGCAAACAAAGAGGCATTTAAAACACTTAGCAAGTTGAGATATGGCCGGCAGCGGATAGCTTCGAAAAGTAAATGACAATCGAGAGAGAGAGCAAAATAAATAAGAAGAAGAAGAAGAAAAGGAGAAGAGAGCGAAAGAAGAGGCGCCTTACGTGCGCCCTGTATATTGCCATCATGGACGGAAAACAAAAAGTGTGCAGAGAGGCGAGAAAAAGAGACGAAAAAAGAGGGAAGGACAACTGAACGCGGCGGCGTCTTGGGTACTTAATGCAGCTGGAGAGGCGTGCGCTCGCTCGCGCGAGGGGGAAGATGAAATTTCATCGGGGGAATTCAATTAAAAGTAATACCGAAGAGCTGCCTCACAAGAGAGAGAGAGAGAGAGAGAGAGAGAGAGAGAGAGAGAGAGAGAGAGAGTAGAGTAGTACGCGCCCGCAATACCTATTATATCTTCGCCGTTCTCTCAAAAGCCTCGCTCTCGATAATTTCTCCTTTTCATCGACCAACTCCCTTTTATGATTAACGACCTACTGATATTCTCACTCTATTTCATTATTTCGACATAATCACGTACCTCAATAAACATTATACCTTTGACGGGTATGCGATTTCTTTTTCTTTTTTTTTTTTTTGTTGTGTTGCGGAAAAACAAGCTTGTACTTTACGTGGAGAAAATATCGAAAATTGCCGCCTCTGAGACTTGATGAACATACTTGCGCGCGCTTATCCTTACATTGATATTCCGACAAGAAGAGAGTGTTGAAAGTGCGCATGCAGCGTCACAATCTTCGAGTGATATAGAAAGTATGCGAATAAAATAGAATGTATAAAATGCAAGTCGCTTGAGATGCCTCAATCCACACTCCATCGCGTCACATAATTCACAAGCTCGGCAAGGCAGCGTGTGGCATACTGAGGATGATCTCCGCAACGCAAATAGAAAAGCTGCGGAGATGCGAGATGCCGGTGTAGGTCTCTGCGGGCGGGAAAAGCCCGCAAGTCACTCGTGGTAATCCAAGTTGCTCATAAATTTCAAGAGGGGAGGTAGGATGGAAGGAGGGGAATGTGGGCTATGCAATTTCCAAATATTTGCGTGAGCCTATATCCCAAAGTTTGGCGCGACTTTTCGACGATTATAAGCCTCGTAAATTTTGGTGAGACAACGATGGGATATTCGATCGGAGAATGGTTTGCATTCTCGTCTCGAGTGACGCCTTGCCGATACGATTCTTGAATAGCAATGTTCCTCTATACACATCCGCGCTGTATATATACGTATGTGTATAATATTATGCCTATCCGCCATACAGAGGGTGCAGGCTGCTGCTGCTACTTTCTTTATTCCGCCTCTCCGACTCTCTTGTATTTTTTCTCATTTTTTTTTTCTTCTCCCGACTTTCCTTCGTTTCATTTTTCACTTCGTCAGACCTCTTTGCCGTGCAGGCATTCTTTACCTTTCTTTTTTTAGCTTCTAACGTCATTCAAGACATATTCTGCGAAAGTGCTCATTGAAATTCAACAATTGTGCGATATGCGATCAACGCTCTATACGCGAATTTCGCGACAAAAATATTTAAAATTGCGAATAATTCAACGCAGATGCCGTGCGGAATTTACGGGCTAGTGTAAAATGAAAATTTTGTGAAAACGATCATCGAGGTTGTTTGTTTTTTCAGCCGAAGTTTCGTCGAATGCCACAGTTGAAGTCTGGCGAAAGTTTTTGAACTAAAAGCAATTAATTTCAGGAGGAGAGAAGCAGCAGCAGCAACTGCTGGCGCGTCGCTATATACACTGCGAGTGTGGCGACGTTTTACTACTGTGGCAGTTTGATCGGGGAATGCTATGGGAGCGCGAGTTTAGTTAGACTTGCTCAGTATTAGACTTCAAATTGCATGTCATGCCGCTTTTGTCAAACTTCATTCGCTTGGATTACCCACAGTCGCGTTCGACTTTTATCATTAAGAGGAAGACGGAGCGCAACCGAACCTATAAATTTTTAGAAACCATTATACGCGATCAATTTCAAGTTTCTATGGAATGTTGTTATTTCCAATTATTCT
>JAWWMK010015483.1:0-21051 GCA_035047105.1 Galeopsomyia nigrocyanea
CGAAATTGAATGATTTTTATTTGACAAAAAAATTCATCGCTTATTGAAATACGAAAAATACTCTTATCTCCAAGGAAACATTTTGCCAGAGCAGCTGGCAGCGTTTTTTTTTTTATTTTGACGATATTCACATTCACGCGTGCAGTCAAAACAAGATCGACAAGATTTTTTTCGTATATTTATATATATACACGCAGCTGCGCGAAATGCTTTTGTATATTTAAATGAATATCACTGTATACTCACTGAGGAAGAATTTAGCGCCGAGTTTGTGAACGAACAGCGGCAGCACAATGGAGCCGGGTAGACAAGCCAAACCGATGAAAATAGTATTGTGATAGACCTGCGGAGCGATTTCTGGATGAAGACAGCCGTAAGGATCTGTCGAGTTGGCGGTGCTTTCCTCCAGCGACGACACGATGCACACCGACGCGTCCATGTTGGGATGAGCGTTGGCGTAGTCTTCGAATCTTAAGAAAAAAAAAGAAGCGAATTGTCGTTGTTATTCGTCGAAAGTATTTTTTTTTCGATGATTTCGAATTGTATACGATATAGTTAAATACCTGGTGAACAATTCAGGGAACCACACCATCAGAGTGTAATAGCTGCTCGTCAAGCCGAATTGAATGGCGCACGCGAGCAATGTGTTTTTCAAATACGGCGGCTTGCACAGTTGCTTCGTCAGATCCCACACTTCTGCGGTCAACACTTTCAGATCCTTGTGCTTGTGCAGCCTCAGCGTTCGCGTACTCTTGTCCTTCGAGTTTGGCTTCTCTTGTAGAGATTTCACCTGGAATCGAAATCACGATAAAATTCGATTTTTTTTTGTCGGTCGAAATTCTTCAATTATTTTCGGAGCATCTCGCGAATATATCAAAAAGTGTGTTTTCAACAACGAGAATTTTATCGAGAGAACTAAAAATACTTATTGATGTGTTTACGGTTTGCCGAGAAAGAGAGAGAGAGAGAGAGAGAGAGAGAGAGAGAGAGAGAGAGAGAAAAAACACGTAACTAATCGAGGTTTATTTCAAGTATTTTTTTTTTCATTCAAGTTCGTCGACATAAAAAATACCAAGCTAACAGATTGGCTGCTAATTACATTAGCAGTGTGCTTTCTCGCAGAGCATTAAATTTTGAACATTACAAATAAATTTTATTTATGAATATTTTTATCTAATTTTTATTGACGAAGATGATAAAATAATGAAAAGTTATAAATATTAAAAATACAATAATTTTTTACAATTGGTCGTAACATTTGACGGAAAGCAAATTTTTTTTAATTATGTGGATTCGATGAGCATTATATAAGCAGCTATAGTTATCGACCGGCAGCAAATTTTCAAACTTTCAATAGCTCGTTTTCAAGCTATCCCTTTACTCTTTAAAATGAGCCGTCACACGATAAATTAGATGATACTCCGCCCGAGTTATCGCTCTTTGAAGTGAACAACTTTTTTTCGGCACGCGAAAATTACCACTTTCAAATTACACAATCGGTTGTAATATTTGACCGGAAGCCAATTTTTAAACGCATAATATCTCATTTTAAATCTCTCGCTTTACCCTTTAAAATGAGCGGACACACGATGAATTTGACGATTTTTACTCCGAGTTATCGCATTTTGAAACAAACTTCTTTTTTTACATAAAATGTAAAAAATTGGGAAATGCAAATTTTCAATATCTTTAGAAAAATTTAACCGATTCACTTGAAAATTTAATCAGAACTATATCTAGGAAGGAGAAACATAATTGCAAAGTTTCATAATCGTAACTCTAGCCATTCAAATGTAATCATGGGGACAAAGAAGGAAAGAAAAAGTGACCACACACACACACACACACATACGGACATTTTTAGGACATTTTTGGGGATCCGGACATTTTCTAAAAACATCATATTCGTAATCAGAGACCTCGAAAACGTAGAAAAACATCAAAATTGGACAATCGAAAATTTTCACTGTTACAAAGTTTTCTCTTCGAGAAAGAAAAAAGAGCCAACGAACCGGAATATTCGTGAAAACAATGCACTTACGGGATAGCTGTCGGGATCGTTGCCGGTATTCTGCGCGTAGATCCATTTGAACACCTCGAGTGCGGCATCGGTCTCGCCGCACTCGAGCAGGAACTTTGGACTCTCGGGGAAGGCGAACAACCAGAGTCCGAGGATGAGGGATGGCAGGGCGCACAATGCCACGAAGAGATTCCACGATTTGAAGGCGAAACCCGAGTTTTCGTACGACATGTCCAGCGGCACTATCAGCCAAGCGATCACTGTAAGATTTTTTTTTTTAATTATTGATGATATTCGAATACTACTGAAAATTGAAGTGATTGTCTTGTTTTTCAATGATATACTTACGTGGCAGAACGATAACGCCGACGGTCCAGAACATTTCCATCCAGCACAAAATCCTTTCACGGTGCTTGGTTGGCTGAAATTCGCCCAAGTACGGGAACACGATACCCATTGCACCGGTCACACTAAAATGAAAAAAAAAAAAGACAATTAAAAAAAAACAATCGTAGAATAACTTTCGTCGAGAGAGAGTGTGAGCAACTTACGCGAATCCATTGAAGAAACGGAATACTAGGAATACCCAGAAATACTGAACGAACGAGGATAGTATACCGACGATACCATCCATAAGTAGAGTAGCTATGAGGACAATTTTACGGCCTTTGGTATCAGCCAGGCATCCCCATATGTACGAGCCGATGACCATTCCTGAAAAAAAGAAGAAAAAAAAAAGGAATTCACGTTTGACGTATAACCGAGAATTATCTTAAAAAAAATTATGTGTATTTATTTACTTACCGAGCATCGGCGCCGCGGATAACCAGCCTTTCGATGTCGAATCCATTTGTAGATCGCACTGAGCTGCCGGTAATACGAAGGAGAGAATCGTCACGCCGATCGCAGTGTCCATGTAGATCAAGCCACTGATGGCTAGTAGCATAAAGTGGAATTTGCCAAATCCTGCGAAACAAAAATACAACAGTTTACTTTTGCCCGAAATTCCGTTTTTAATCTCGATTGCCACTTCGTTTTCTCGCGCTCTTATCGCGAAGAAGATAAAAAAAAATTAAGAGCTCGTAAATCCGTTTTTCAGCTCAACACGTTCAACTTATCAATCGCTTTATTATATGTGAATTGCGCGTATCGTGGATGCTTCGAGATTTCAATCGTGGACTTAAGAGTCTCTCTATTTTTCCTTATCGCTGCCACGCGCTTGTACAAATATTTGCCGTGCGACGACACTCCACAAATAGAAGTTTTTTTTGTTTTCCGGCAGAGAATTTTATATTGTTGCTGAGATTCAAGGTGGCTTATACTCCAAAACAAGCTTGTCAACGTGAAAATGAATGCAGGAAAGTGTTATGGATCTTATCGTTAGGAGTTACATAAAAGCTGAGTTTTACAGGTTGGATGATTTTTGAGACAAAATTGCAAATAAATTATTTTTTTTTTCGAACGTAAAAGCATCGTTGTAAAAAGTTGACAGGAAGTCATTATTGTTCACTGTTTTGTTCATTAACCAGTTGTTGTTAGAAAAAAAAAATAATAATGTTGTAACGACGAAATTTCACGTTGCATGTTTTCGGCACATGCATGGTAATTATGCTGGTCTTATCGCAGAGTGAATACTTTCGTTAGATAGTGTATCAAAAGTGAGATAGTTTTGCGTAAAATCCAAAATTTCGACGCGTCGAGAATAAAAAAAAATTAATCGCGGCTACAATTATTACGAAAGATTAATTATCGACCGAATATATTATGCGTAAAAAGTCCAAAATATTCCGCTAATTTTTCCAATCGACAATATCAATTTTTCGAATCTCGTATTTTGCCACTTGGGACACATGGGCCTCGGTTGTGTTGACGAAAAGATCGATTCGATAGGCAATGGATTGCGTGCTAGCGGTAATTTTATTTTTTCGCTCTTCCCGATTCGCGCGCAAATATTATTTTCGTCGAGTGCCGTTTAACCGTGAAGTGGGATTAGGGACTTTATTTATTTTTCTTTTACCTGTCACTGTGATCGCGTGCTCGAAGTCGGCACCTCCGTCTGCCAGGAAGTCGAGTCCTGAAAGCAAAAGTACAATTTATATGGATGAATTTCTCGTTGCCTTTTTTTTTCGTATGACTTGATGTTTTTTTACGTATTTACGAATAATGATTCACATTGCATTATGTTATGAAAACTTTGTATTTAAAATTTTTTTGATAAGTTGGCTGGCATTTAAAATCAAATGAATTATATAAAAATACTCTTATTGCATACAACAATCATCTTCAAAATTAATATATTTTTTTAATACTGGTACGTTTGGATTCTGTGTTGTAATAATTTCTGCCAGACAAACGATTAATTTTTATAAGCATATACATGTGAAAGATAAAAATGAAAAAAAGAAAAAATTACAATCGAAATGCAAGTCATTGAATTCTGTAAATAAAAATGATAAATTATCCGATAAAATATTTCAAAATAAAATAGACTAAAATTTTCAATAGTCCATAAATGTTTATAATTGCCTGTGCTAACAGAAGAATTTTTTTAAAAACACAACAGATAAACGAAAGAACAGAGAAAAATATTATTATTGCGATAATAGAAACGAGATCGATGACTCACATAAAGCGAACTTCTGAAAAGTCGTGCACGAGACGTGATAATTTTTATAGCAACTGTGCGTAAAGTAGCGCACAGTTAGTGTCAATTAGCTTTTGTTTGAAAGCCCCAACATCTTTTGATATTTGTCGCGTCAACAGAACTCATTTCACTTGAACAAGAGCATCATCACAAACGAATGATGATAATACGTCAGGCAATAAAGGTTCATTTTACTTTCTCGAATGTTACATTCGAACGTGCAATTTACGAAACTTTATATTCCATTTTTTTTTTTTGCACAGCAAGCGAATCGACGCTTTTTTTTATCGAACTTTCTTCAAATTAACATACAAATTGATAAATCAAGGAAACTTTTAGCAAAAAAAAACAGACGTTTTCGTAATTCTGATGTACCTGTTATCTCGTCGACACAAGTGAATCGTAGTTTCATATGCTTAACAAACAGGTCAGTGTTAATTGATTATAAATCTTTTTATTATCATATCAAAATATTAAACGTTTCTTTTTTTCTTCTTCTGTTTCGTCTCGACACAAAGTTTGCTACATTTCTCGAATTATCGTTGTTAAACTTTGATGCCTTTTTTTTCATGCATTATCAATTTATAAAAAAAAAGAGAATGTTTTTTCAAACGTGACATTTTAATCATTTTGACAAATACTGGAAAATAATTCTGATTTATTCGCCAGTATCTCGGGGCGTCAATATAACAGTCATTCGAAATTTGGAATTCCCGGTACTTGTTTATGTAATCGTGGACCGTTGAGAATATTTCCAAATATTTTAGTAAAAAGCTCTTACGAACGATTATTTCGACTGTATCGTTTGAGAATATAATCGAATTTAAAAAAGCAATTTTTCCATTTAATTTAAAAATATCAAACAAACGAAAAAAAAACAGTACATACCCATCTTGAGATCCTTTCACGTCGAAGTAGCCGGAATTGAAGAATGTGTCCGTGAAAAAATCGGGCGCCTTGGCAACTAGGCTGAAGAGTAGCGCCGTGACGTTCAACAGGTAGCTGCGGTCGCAATCCTCTTTTGGTACTGCTCGCAAGCTATGAGCTGCTTTCATTGATAGTTTCTTGCTCCTTTTTCTTGATATTCCACCTTCTCTTGCTCGCTTTATGATAATTCTCCTGTCGTCGACACCACAAAAAAAAATGATAATACGCCGTGTATTAAAAAAAAAATTACACGATTCGACGAAAAAAAAAATTGAACTTCACTCTCACAATGTATCGATGAACCGCGCACGAGTCGAGAGCAACTGACGATGGCGAAGCGCGCGACGCCGCCTTAAAACCCTCTGCGAGATAAGAGACGCTCTCTCCCACTTTACACGCACTGCCAACGCGGCTTCTCTCTCTGTGTGTTTGTATATACCAAGGTAGGGAGAAGTATCACGACCAAACAGGTGAGCTTTTCACGGGATGCTGCTGTTACTCCTCGTGGTCTGAAACAATTTTAATCGTACATGGGCTGTTGTAAATCTTGCGGTATACCTTGATCTTTTTTTTTTTTTTTGACGTCTGACGAAGGTGAAAATTCGATGTTGTTTTTTTTTCATTGGAAAAACAAACTACCAAGGCTTGAAAATGCAAGGTCTTAAGAATTTTTGAACTTTTTTTTATACATGTGCATGCAGGTTCCATGGGAAAATTCCCTGGATTTCTTGCGAGGTACGAGAAAAAGAAAATCTTTGATAACGCGCTGTGTAAACGTAGAAAAATAATTAGCTTACTCGACGACGTTTACTCATTATTCCCATGCGCTAAATATCAAGCAAATATATTTAGTGAGACGTTAACTTCCGAACAGTCAATCCGGGTACAAGCAAAAGCTACTTATTGTTCCGGAAAGAATCAAGCACCTTCATCGTAAAGTTCGTGGTACGATCACTTATCGATAATCCGAATGTGCGTTTTAAGAAAAAAATTTTTTTTTTCTTCAAATTCTATTCTCGCTGGAATTGTTGCACGATATTGTACACGCAAGATTATAATTTAATTACAATGACAGTATGCCTCGATAGCCAACGTCAGATAAAAACGAATTAACTTCGACGTGTGTCACGCGAAAAAAAAATTATATATCGCTGCCGTATTTTCATGGCTTTAGATACTGCATCGATCGATTCTGCACTGTATATCTTCAATAAATTCGTCTTCTGCAAATTGTCTTCGCGAGTTGTCGATGTAGTAAAGATTATTTTTCTCTCTTTTTTTTGTCGTTTATTCAATGGCAGGTGGGTGATAAGTTTACGAATCGTAATCGGTAAATAAGATATAAAGAAGCAGACAGATATCTAAGATCTTGAATAGATAATAAAAATTTTTTTTCGAGATATACTTTCAGTTGGATAGTGCGTGTGAGCGATTTAGTTGAGGGTGTTGATACAGTCAGGTATCGTCATTTGCTTACTTTGCTGACTTTCATTAGTGCGATAATTTTTTCTAGTTTATATCATCCTTCTACAAAGTTCGATAATAGATTAGATAACTAACACGCGACCAACGAGAAGAATTCATCGAGATGAAACTGCTCGTTACCATTACATTTCATTTTTCATTCTTTCGCGCCTAAATACAACTATACATCAAATTCCGAGAAAAAAAAATTTGATAAAAAATCAGTAGCAGTAGGCAGCAATCGTTAAGTCACGACGTCAATGACTCACCAATTATTGCCTCATGACTCAACAAACAACACGAATCGCGCTCGAAAACAAAATGATGCACAAACCGCGAGATTTCGAAAGAAAAGAAAAAAAATAATGAAGAAGTTGTATAGTGCACGAGATACGCGCCAGTGAAACTAAGCGTTTTCGATCAGCCCATGAGAGCTCTCAAGGACGATTCGATCTTATGGATAAGTTGAGAGCAATATCCAGATCGCACTCGATATATCTAACGTGAACCGCTTCTCTCACTTGTAAAAAAAAAATAACTTTCGCTTCTCCAGACATGTCCGGACACTACTGGTGCACTCGTTCGCGCGTGCCGGGGATTTCTATTGTTTTTTTTTTCATCTCGCGACGACGATGACAATTTTACGATGGACGAGGCTCTTATGGGCTTGTTTTTTTTTTCTTCGTCGGGAATTTTACCATTGAGCTTATTAATTTCGAGAATTCACGGGTTACTTTTTTTCTTTTCTTTCGCTTGGCAATTCGAATATTGCGAATTTATTCACGCGTATCGTAGTTCATTAAAATCCAAATCTCACAGTGTAGAATTAATTTACTAAAGACTCAACGCGCCGAGACGTCTAATCTGATGATAATACACAATAAAACCGCGACAATTTTCCACGCGAATCAATCATCAGATTGTTATTGCCAATATCAACCGGCGACAGAATCCCGATCTTTATTGAATTCTATACACATTGGCGCGACACGATTCATAATAAAAAAAGAAGAAAAAAAAATGAACTTATACTTAAGTAGGTATACAAGAAAGATACGCTAAATCGAAAAGCGTGGATGCTCTTTCCAGACGGCAGACGGCAGACGAGGGCAGACACACGATACGATTTGGACTCGGGTTTAATTAGAAGCGCGGTTGCTGCAATTCCCGACGCGGAAAGGAGCTTGCAGCGCTTTGAAAAGCCACTTACGCAACCGAAAAAAGAGCTTTCGCGACCGTGACCTTCAATCACGTGTTGCTTGTTCTCGCGTGTGTGCGTTGCCAAGTTCTGAAGTGTATACATGGGCTCTCGAAGCGCTTTTCTTTCTTGCGGGTATATATTGGCCACTTTCGTGCGTGTACATTGGGTTCTTGAGATCGAATTGATTTTAGTGGTAAATAACTTCGTCGACGTGTGAATGATTGTTGTTGTTTGAAATATGATTGACCGATACGTTTGTGCAGAGACAAGGTTTCGGACACTAATAAAAGTTCGATCGATAGTAGTCTATTTATCGGTCCTCAACCTGCTCTCACATCTTAGAACGACGATAATAGTTATATAATATTTAATGAAACGGAAAGAAAAAAAAATAGAGATTCGATTCGAAGCATCGAGTGACAGATTTTCTTTTTCAATTCGGATGAAACAGTTTAGCCGCTGTACATTCACAATGAAAAATAAAATAAGTATGTTACTAGCGTGTACAGATTAGAAGCACACATCACAACAGTCCGATGACAAAGAGGCAGATAGTCAATCAAAATATTTCAGCAATTAGTCAACGCTCGAGATACAGAAAGTATTATATAGAGAAAAACAAATGTATCAAACGTGTAAATTTTCATACGAATGCAGCGGCTATATTCTGTACCTGCGGCCGATAAGTAATTATGTCGAAGTGCAATGTGTGTTATATCGTTGAAAATATTCACTGCGCGCGCGTTATCGTTTTCGACGTGAATGGGACTTTCCGTTCGGTACCTTTCGTAATTGACAAAACACATCGAGAAAAGTAAGTAACACAAATGCGTCGTGACTCATGTGTGTTGGGATTTGTGCACTTGGTACACGAGCCTTTTTTTTATTGTCCGAATCGTTAGGATGGTTAACAGAGTGTCAATTTGCGGAAAGATCTTGTCGGCGCGTTAATTATCGCGAGAAAACTTTGCTGCTTTACCGCCAATTTTTCCATAGACTTTGTCGGCGCCGATTGCGCCTTGTTGCCGTTTCTGGAAATTGTCGATGAGGAATGTCAACTCTTTTTGTTTTTCCTTTCTGTACGATTGTTCATTGTTTAGATACAAATATTTTATTTTATACGCTTTGAATTGATACGAGGGTGTGAGAAAAAAATTAACGAAGAGTATAATTGAGAAAAAAACTCTTTCGTGGAGATCAGGAATCATTAGTAACGTCTTTTTCAAAGTAGAACCGACAATATTTGATCTGATGACAGCTGGTGTGAATATTGAAACGTAAAAACTTTCCAAAATCCTTACAATTTATTTCTATACCAATCGCAACACACCCACAGCTTATATAATCGCCGAATCGTAACCTCGATCATTTCAAAAACACACTTTTCTGAGGTCTAGAATGGCAAAAATTTTTTTTAATGCTAACGCTTCCGGACCTTTTTCCTCTTCTTTTTGAAGGTATATAGTGTCGGAAAATGCTTGTGAACATTGGAAAATTCCTCGGTAACTATATTTTTTCAGCAATTTCCCGATATTAATAACAAACTAAAAATGTAATTATTTTTCAATTATTTTGATAAATTGTCACCGGATAATTATTTTTGAATGAAACTTTTTTCTACGTAAAGGTCTTCTTTTTTCCTACCATTTTGATTGGTCAAAAATGTTTCTAGTGGTCTTAGAAGCCGAGAAATTAATATTTTAAGAAATGCCATTTTTCGCCTATTTTCTGTGAGAAAAGCCCATTTGATTATAATGGGAAAATGCCGAAAAAGTAATTCCTGCAGACTTTTCCAATATTCACGAGCATTTCCCGACACTATATATCTTCAAAAAGAAGAGGAAAAAGGTCCGGAAGCCTTAGCATAAAAAAAATTTTTTGCCAGTCTAGACCCCACATAAGTATGTCTTTTATTAAAGGATTTCGTCATATATATAAGTATACAAACGAGAATTTGCATGCCGAATCGTTAATTCAAGTGCGATTTAATTGACGCGCGCGCAAACTTTAAACGGAACAGGGGATTTGTCGCGGACATTCGATCATACTGCGAGTTTCGTCGTCGCGTGCCGCGGCAGACGAAATTTTAAACGCTTATCAATGATTCGCTGCTGCTCGCGACGTTATATTGCGCAATGCGCATCAAATATTTGCACTCGACAGATAGCGATTGATTAGGAAAATTACACTTGTGTAGGAGAAGTTGTTTTTTTGCTTTCGTTATAATACATGCAAGGTTTTCTCTGTTTACGTTGCATTTTTGTAATGATCACCATAAGAAAGCTCGGAAAATTGACATTTTTTTCTAATTTATTAGAAGACCGGTGATTTTAATTGCAAACAGAGTAATAGTTATGTGTTGAGTGCCAGTTTAGCCACGAAAAATATTCTGTCATGATGTTGCGCGAATCAAAGTAATTTTCACTTTTTTATAATGCCTCGAATCAAAACTAGCAATTACTTATATAATTGTTTTCGGCATCGCTACAAAAAAAAATTCTTATTTCGATTGCTTGATTTAAGAAATGAACGAGCGAAAATTTCTTATTTCAAGTAAAAATATTAATAAAAATATGTAAACACTATATAACCTACCAATATTATTTTTTAAAATAAGAAAACTTTTTCCTGAATTTAACGAAGAAAATTACTTAAATATTGAAAATTTTACTCAAAATAAAAAAAAGCAAGTATCTTATTTTAATAATAGTTTCTCATTCTTTGGGACCCCATTTCTAGTAATTCCTATAGTTGCATTTATCTTTGTTGCATCGAATTTTAAGCACAAAAACTTATTTCAAAAATTTTTTTGCTGTGCAATTATTATCCACTGAGAGTAAATTAAGCAAAATCGCTACAAACATCTTCTCGTAAGATTTCAAGATAACAAAACAACCTCTATATTTTGCAAGCTTAAAAAGGGTAAACACAATCTTGTCGCACGTACGAATTTACTCAATAACTCGCAACGTGCGTCCCTCGCCAAGTTCTATCACGACATGTATATAAGTCGACCTTACAAAGAAAAAGAAGAAGAAAAAAAAGATAAAAGGATCGTCGTGTCTGTATCTCGTAAATGACGCGTCGCGTCTACACATAAAATCCCCCGCTTTTACACTTATACATCTCGTCAGAGATAAACTACGTCACCGAATCTCACGCGTCGCTTATATATCCCTTATGTGTGTGTGTGTGTGTGTATGCTATACGTCACGAGGCGCGATAAATCAATTTGCTCGAGCTGCTTTTCTTTTTCTTTTTTTTTTATCGCGGCTAATGTAAATCAATCGTACGAGTGCGCACGCGCCATTTCAAAATCACGCACGATTGTAAAAAAAAGAAGAAGAAGAGCTTTTTTTTTCAATGTCGAAATAACGCTTGCTCGCCGCGTGATAAAGTTAAAGCGCATTTACTTTTGAGAAGTTCAATGCGCGTCCCACTGACATACATTTTATCGAAATTTTCGTGTAAGGTTACGGTAAAGCAAATAAGACTTCTTCTGCTTCTTCTTCTTTTTTTATTGTACTCGCTATGGTTTCGAGGAACAGTGAATAAAAAAAAAAAGAAGCGAGATCTCGCGTAAGTTTGCCCGTAATTTACGACAAGTGTGATTAGTTCGAGAGTGATCCCTCGACAATTATTTAACTTAGCTGCGAATCAACATGACGCGCGCGACTTTCTGTCGACGAGACTTTGTTTTTTCCGGATCGCGCGACGTCATTTTTACTATCGTTCGCTGCAAAAACAACAGTATGTATAGGTGATCAATAATACATGCGTTTTGTCAGACAAGTATGTGTACTTATTGTGCGATCTGAGGAAGACTGAAGTATCAGCGTGAAATGATTATTCTCAAGTTATTAATTTTAGTATAGGATTGAATAGTTTTGAGTCATTGTTGATGAAACATATCTTTTATGATTTTCAATCAATCTTATCAGTCATTGTTAGCTAAAATTAAAATTTTTTAGTAAATCGTTTTCAAGTTCTCTACGTAGATTTTCAAAATTTTTATCCCTCATTCTACTTTATAATACAAAAGTTTTGAGATCTTTCTGATCTTATTAGCATAATCTTACAGATGTTGCATTTTCTTCAGTTTAAAAGACCTGCAAAACATGCTACCGAATTTTTTTCGAATTTCATTTCCAACTAAAATAAATAAAAAATGTCAGATAAGGAGTTACTTTTAGTATTTTTTTTTTCATTTCGCGGCTTATTTGATTAATAAATGAATTTTGGAAAAAAATCATAGCAAGTTTGAAAAGGTATCCCTCACCAAAGAAAATGAGCCCACAACTATTATCAAATCAGTGAAAAACTTTTTTTTTGGTATTTTACTTGGAATGCAAAGTTTTAAAAGTTTAAATCCTAAAAATAAAAAAAAATACAGAATTTCGATTAAAAATCCATCTCAAGAATCAATGTACCAAAATTTAATTCAATTTATTTCGACGGGATGACTAACATTAAATTACATCCACTCCTAGCAATATCGCGATAAAAACTTGGAAGGCCTTCAAAAGACACCGTCAACACTCATAGTCCCGGATATTTTGATATTGTTTTCTATAGAATGAGTAGCATTCAAACACGATGACAATTCTATTTATTCATTCTTCATGCTTGATGGATGAAAAACAAGTAAAAATACGCAGGAGATGCATGCGCGATAAAAATATTTTCTGATTGTCGTTTGGACATCGATTAGTCATTATTAATCTGTATGGTATCAAGTGATTGTGTATTCCAAGTATAAAAAGCTTCAACGTGTTACATTTGACTTGTTTTTCTTTTTCATAAATGTTGCTTTTTTTGGCAAACTCTGATAATTAATTTGACGGTTCGCTGACTTGTGTTTGCCTTTCATTTTACTTTAACGTGAAAAAAAATAATAAGCTCCACTGAAAGTGAAAATTGCAAAAAATTCTCTACGGTATGTATACTTGCCAGGCAATAAATCAATGTAATATTGAATATTGCGCGATAAATAATCACACGACGATAAATTAGTATACACAGGTTTGTCGCTCTGCCAAAATTATAAATTATTCATCTATGTCTCGAACAGATAATCAAGACGTCAAAATATCGTAGAACTCAAAAGATAACAAACATTTATTTCACTTTCGTGGTCACCGAATACAATCGAAGGAAAGAAAAAAAGCACAACAATAATTACGAAATTCAAAGAGAATTTCGACGCACGTGTTTAGCACCTCGAGCCAATACACACAGTCATACGTATGTATAAAACTCTCTTTTCCTCAAACAATAATCATCGAAATGCAAACAAGGCTCAAGGTTAATTCGCGCTAAGCAGCGAGCACTTAAGGAAATTGGCAGCGGCAAGCTGCGCGCACCGGCGAATCCGAAGCTCATAATTGCGGGATTCAGCTTACAAAGTGCTTTTGTGCTTGCGCGCGAGCATCGACGTGTTATATATGTTGACTTTCTACTCTTTAAGAAAATTTTATTACTCATTTCGCGGGACGAGCTTGTCAATTTAATTAGTTTAACTGCAGTCTCAGTGGTTTTTCCATGATTTAAGTATGCTTATCGAGTAGTTGACGATATTACACTTGCAATTTCCATATTTTATAGGTGTATAATTTGATTTTTTGAAGCGCGCAGATAAAACTTAATCACACCAAAACCTTTGGTACATACGACAAAGAGAAAACGTCACGCAATGATCATTACGACGTATTATAGCGCAGAAATCAGAAGATATATCAAAATGCTGACGCGTGAGATAAAGTTAAACCGCGTTCTTATATATTTCATCGATAAAAGACGAATTCATCTGCCTACACTACAAAAAAAGTTATTAAATTAAGTAGGTTTGTTCTTAAAATAAGTATGCAGCAATTTTAAGAACTCGCTCGTTTTCAACTAAGGAGCTGCAAAAATTATCTGAAAATTAATAGGTTTTGTCACTTAGGTCAACAAGTATTCGGAAAAAAATGATTGAGCCTTATAATTATAATTAAGTAAGATAAATACGAAAAATAAAAAAGTTCTTAAATTTGCTGCATACTGAAAATAAGAACTTTTTTTTTGTAGTGTAGCACGAGAAAAAAAAATATAACACAGGCATCGACGAACGCGATCAATAAAAGCGACAAGTGTTTGAAGAGTCGCGGGTGCAATTGCATATCAAAAAGCCATTATTCAGTCGCAAAAGAAAGAAAAAAAGGTCGCACGCTGACAATGAAAAACGAGAAAAATAAAACAAATCATCGGTTACAAGGTCGACGACGAAAGTCGTTGAATTACGAGCGGGCGTAGCCTTCGCTAATGTGGATGCGTGACACCTGTAGGCTGAAAGGCGATACGATTCGAATCGAATGTTTAATGCACGATGGAGTGTGAAAAATTAAAGAACAAATGGTGAAAACTTTTCTTATTTTATGCTCAAGTGACTACATGCGAAATTCGTTTATGGATAAACTTTCTTTTGTTTTTTATTCTTGCTTATTGAAATGCTTCGAAATTTCATAAGCAATTGTTTATTTGGATTTCGGAATAGAGCGTTTTCGTAGATTTTTAGAACAGAACAAAAATATTTATCTAAATCATATAAGTAGCGTTTGGTCGATGAAAGTAATTTTATTATGATGTTTCACGCGGCTACTGTATTCAAAATTGTCATTTATGTAGGGACAAATAAGAAGCTTTTGCATCAAAGATTATTTTCTACTATTTATTTGAAATTATTTGTTTTTAATTACGTTTTTCAATATATTATATTTAATCTATAATAATTTTTGTTAAAAACGTAAAAATTAATTATTTAAAATAAATCGCATTTATCAATTAAAAAAAAATTGTTAATTAGGTGTAAAATCGAGTAGAATTATTGTCAATGTACAAGTGAATTAACGTTTATCTCGGATTATCAAATTCGAATCCAAAATTAAATTACAAAATTAAATTTTTTGTAAATCATAAAAAATCAAATAGGTTATTTATTAACTGCAAATTAATTATTTATTTGAAAAAAATATTGAATAAAAATTGAATTGATAGCCATTTATTTATTCATATCCTAGAAAATAATTTATTAGCATTTCATAAATATTATCAATATCAAGTGAACCTATTTTACTGAGCAACACTATAATTTGAATGAGATTTACAAGATGCGGAAAATCAAACGTGCAAAAAGCATGAAAATTACAGAAGCTAATTACACTTTTCGAGCCTAGATAATTCTTTTATTATTTATCAAACATCACTGTAAGACTGATTTACGAGATCACGAGAATACAAAGAGATAAAAAGACACACGAGTAGGCAATCGTCGCAATCCTATTAACCTCAACTCTCACTTCGCGGCCGTGATCGCTAATAAAAATTTACACCTCTTCCGTAATTTATATTACCCCCTTTTGTGTTGCCACGCGCGTTATTATTAGTTTTGCTGTTTTATAGAAGCCTTTTTTTCACTCTTCTCACTCTTCGTCTGTGCGTAATAACCTCGAGGAACGCGCTGATAATGCATTCGCGTATATCATCGTCCCCGAGAAGGAACAGCTTTCGACGCAATATCGTTTTGCTTTTACGAGGAAATAAACACTTTTCCAAAAGTGTAATGGCGCTTGATGCGAAGGATAATTTATCAAATAAATTAAATTTAACTATACGTATGTTGGTAAAATAATCATCGGTTTAATGAGAGAATTATGAATACTCAACGATTTAAATTGAAAGCAGGCAAGGTTTTTTTATTATTTTTGAGATGATTGCCTTTCATTTACAGTTGTATACTATAAAAACATTCGCGATATACCGAGGAGGATTCTTGAGGAGACTTTCAGCAATTATTTTTTCAGAGAAAACAGAACGATCGCAAATCTTTCAACAATATTTGCCGAGAAATAATACATACAATATATAGTGGACTGGCAATGAAAATTAACTGGGGTTTTGAAACTTCAAGTGTGTATGTGTGTGTGTGTATGTGACGAGCTTTCGTGTGTCTTATCTCGCTGTGACTGCTGAATCTTAGGATTAAGGTATTTTCTCGCTTGAGTGAGTTATGAACTAATATTTGAAAAAAAGGAGAAGAAGAAGAAGAATGATATGAGTCGAGAGTGTATACATCAGCCGAGGAAGCTTTAAAATGATGGATTAGTACTCCATAAATTTTTTTTTCAACGTTTAATTTTAGCTATTCTAATTTTTTTTGGCCGCTCTCCAGATTTCATACGTGTGCTTCTACGCGTTTCTTTAGGCAAAAAAAAAATTTGATGAATTTCTTGCCACGCAGAAGAAAAAAGTACGAAGAAAAAATCTTTTCAGTCTCATCGAAGAGTCCAAATGTCAAGTTGACTGGTAAATTATAATCAAGGTTACATTACCGAACCGAGTTTACTTATCGGTTATATCGATTATCGATTTTTTTTCAAGGCTTCTATTTGCAAACATTTCCTCAAAACCTATTACCATGTCTCGTCTTAAAAAAAAGACGAAACTGATATTTATTTAGATAATCAAATATTGTGCGTAATCGTCCGATAACGCGATAAACGTTTTCAGAATAGAAAGTCGGAGTACGCGTATACATCGGAAACAATAATTCCGTCGTCGACGCAAGTTTTCGTAGAAAAGTTCATTAATCGGAATTCGCACCATAAATTATAATCGCGACGATGTCGCATATTCTGATCCGCGTGCGCTTGTTACAATATTATCGAGAGACAGAGAGAAGAAAAAACGTCATGTTCGAGTTGAGCAGTCAGGCAAAACGACCGATAACGATATTCCACTCGAGCGAATCATTCTTTTTTTTTTTTGTTTCGTTACGCCGTCTGTGCCTATTTTTACACGATTCGCGGGATATATTTATCAGGTCTTTCGGTTTTTACCTTCGCACGTGTACTGTTTATTATCGAGTCTCGTTTATCCATCTGATCGAGATTACACGCGTGGTGGTTTTTTTCTTCTTCTTCTAGTTTCCGGAAATATGTCAATCACAGGTATAAACTTTTTTTTTTCAAGTGTATAGAGGTCAATAACATTTTTTTTCCCCGAAGATTAAAAATAATTCGTTCAACGCTATAACACGTACTGAATTGTACACCGAACGAGCGATATCAAACAGAAAAGTACATTCATTCATTCCTTGCTCGGTTTTTATTAAGCTCGATCAGATCGATTAAATCATAAAACTTTCCCCTCTTTGCTCGAGGCGGCAACCGCGGCATGTTTAACTTGCGATCGTAATCTTCATCGATCACACACTGAATGGACAAATAAAAGGGCAGAGATTGAATGTTCATACAGCGATCATCACCAAAAAAAAAATTTTTCCACACACCATGATGTACATCGCAATTAATATACTTTTCATTTCGTAAAACAAATCGTTTTTTTTTTTTTTTTTTTCAGAAATAAAACAAGCACGATTGACAACAATTTTACATGCACGCGTAAATCGGCGCGAGCGTTTCGATAAAACAACATATAGCGGCGGCGCCGGAGTTCGTGACAGCGTACTTTTCCTTCGGCGAGCGAGCTGTTTAAAATGCTAATCTTGGCAATACGCCAATGGGGAATGGACAGCGGCCAGACGGCTTGGGTTCTATAAAGCGCGCTTGCAAGTCGCAACACCACTCACAACACGCCGGAAATGTGATTTTTCGAGGTCGTTTCCTAGACAAAACCAACCACCTCCTCTTTCTCTCTCTCCCCCATTGTTAATTTGCACGCTGTCGATTTGGTCTCGAGACTATTGTATATACGTATGCTTTTCGTGTAGCGAGAGCTTTTAGTTTTCGGACGATGATGTTTGTCGATTGTCTGGAGGTCGAAATTCTTATACATGTCGGGAGTTTTCTTACGGAGACGAGTGATAAATGCTCCTTCATTTTCGTGGAAGGTTTTTTTTTCTTTTCTTTTTTGATTTATATTTAAATGACAGCTGGTCTTGAAAGTTAATTTTCTGTTTTTCGGGCGCTGCTGGACAGTTACATGTATATCGTCGAGGGTGCTATTAGTACATTGTTAGTCGAGGCAATGTTGCAATAAATTACGTCACGTAATTGCTAGATCGAACGTATGTATATATACGTTGTGACTCAATCTATTCATAATGCAAGCTCAAATAGTTTTTGATTCGTAACGTTTAGGCATCCGGACGAAAAAATATATAAAACGTCGCGTGTATACGTATATATTCATGCAAAAATTAACGCTCAAAAAAATATCCTCACCTTGCCAACGAGAAAAGAGAAATCGGTCGGATATAATTTTTCGTTAAAAGTGGATGTCATCCATAAGTTAAAGCGCACTTGATCGTTTTATTTTCTTGTTTTTTTTTTATCGATGAAGCTTACGCTTGAACCTGAACCGTTTGCGTTCGATTTCGCTGCGGCACGAGCGAAGTGTCATGATTTCTCTTTCTAGAGGCTTCTCTCGATTTGGCTGCCTTCTAATCTAACTTCTCAAACTTTGGCTGTACTTTCGATTCGCCGACCGAGTGAACTTGCACTAGAGCTTCCATTTGCATCTGCCAAAAAAATTTTTCACTTTAAACTATGTCTTCGTGATCGTCGTGTGTGCGTGTGTTTTTCTCTCGGTTGCCACCTGAAAAGAAAACGGTATATTTGCAACAACTTTGATATAAATCTAATTTGGCAAGTGTGTGTAACGCGCGAATATTCGTCAACGTTGCCAAAAAGAGCAGCTTGTTTTTTTGCTCGCCCGATGAATTGTTCAATCGCGCGACGAAAACAAGTGCGTGTATATATATACGCGCGTCGTTAAATCGATTTTCAATTTCGCTTCGGGCAGCGATTTTTCAGCTGTTATTTGTTTTTTTTTTTCGTCGCTCGACTGCGCGCGAGCAAATATTTTTTTTTTTTTTGAATTCTACATTGTTTGCCGAAACGACGTACACGCGAGCAAACAAAAATGAGCAAACGGCGAAGTACGACACATATATGTAAAAAAAAGGAAATGATTTATCAAAAAATGAAACAACACTCGAAGCTTGCAAATGATAATGATACACACCTCGCACACTCGACGTCGGCGTTGTCGATCCGATCGATTACGTAACCCGAATTGGGCTTTTTGTTTTTGTTAATCTTCGCGCGCGCTCGCGCGTTTCCCGTTGCGTGGACGTTGAGAGCACAGGTGAGAGCGAAACACTGAACTCTCGGGGGGGAATTATAATACAGCTTGGCCCCGAATATTGGCGCGCGTTACTCGCGAGTGAATAAACGCGCTGAGCAGCACGTGAGCAAACGTGTCTTGGCCGCTAGATGGCCAGTCGTCGAACGAAAAATAGAACGGCCTTTTGTTTGAAAAAAAAAAGCTCATACGCGCGAGCTTTTCTAAATTGGTATAGGCGTGTGTGGTGAAAAGTCGGATGGAATGACGATACGTTGCTAAATGTACGACGTAAAGTTGAAAGAAAAAAATTGTTTTTTTTTTCTTTCGTTTGTCCGCTTATGACGATTTTAACGTTGTGGTTTTCAACGTCAGACGCGAGATAATGAAAAAGAAAAATGATTCATCGATAAACATCACGCGCCTCATTGTAGATTCAACTTTCGTCTTTTTATTGTATGCTAACATTGTAAGTATAGCTTGCGCGCGCTGAAAAGGAATGGTAAAACGCCGCTGAGGCTTTTCAATAGACGTGTACGTTTGAAAATCAATTACTTTAACAATAATAACGAGCGAAGCAAGCCATTTCGGTATTATTAACTCGCACATTCGAAATGGTAAAAAGAAAAAAAAAGATTATCGGGATTCGGGTTCGCGCTAATGCCTCATTTATTAGTCGGATATACACGACTTTAAAACTGTAATTTATCAGCGCAACCTATATTGACACTGAGTTATCTATTGGTATTAATTGCACGCGATTACGTGCGGAAACCTTTTCCAAGTTATCTATATATTAATTCGTGTACACAAAGAATTGACGATAGCGCCAAAAAAAGGCTGATAATAATCGATTGAAAGTAAACAGTAGCCGAGATTTAGATTAACTCTTGCGTTCATATTAGATGCTTTACAAATTTTTTATTGTAAATTCGCCGCGGCATTCTGACGTAATTTGGCGATTATCACGTGAATCACGCGTTCACGAAGATATCAAACTTATAACGATTCATTATTTCAACAACTTTTGTAATTTCATTCGCGCTATCTTGCTAATTAATTGTCGCGATTATCTTCAACGCCTCAATTGCTTTTGGAATCACGTTATTCGTCGGCAAAAGTTAAATATTGTAAATATTTGTTTGTCGAAACAGGTTGCTGAACTCTACGATCATAAGTCGCGCCGACTACGTCATTCAATTGTCATTATTAAACCGCGAATCGCCATTGTCATCGTTGAGCAGGCGAATAAATTCGCGACAAAAAAAAAAATCTCGCGAACGCGGTAAGCGATAGAAAGATACGTAATCGAGTTTTCGTTGCATTGATAATTCCACGAGATGAACGCAAGAAAAAAAAAAGATAGATTCCCGGTGATGGCGTTGTCGCTCATTGACAAACTTTAATTGTCACAGTTCGAACCGACCGAAACCGGTATGAACTGGTTTCACCCCGAAACCTTAACCTGAAGCTACTTGTTGTTTTATCAAGCACGGCGAAGTGGAAAGAGAAAAAATATATATATATATAATATATATGAAGTTATCCTTAAAAAAACACACTTTTCTGGGGTCTAGAATGTAAAAATTTTTTTTTAATGCTAAGGCTTCCGGACCTTTTTCCTCTTCTTTTTGAAGGTATATACTGTCGGAAAATGCTCGTGAACATTGGAAA
>JAWWMK010015494.1:0-21036 GCA_035047105.1 Galeopsomyia nigrocyanea
CTCGCTAGATCGATAAGTCGACTGTTCTTTCCTCAGTTGTAAATGTTGAGAGAGTCGACTGAAAGAACAGTCGACTTATCGATCTAGCGAGCTCGCTAAGGGTGATACTAAGGGTGATACTCAACTCTTTGAGTTGTGTCTCCAACATTACAACAAACAAGATTATTTTTTTTTATCGTTGAGCACTCATAAGTGTTTCAAATTTTACTAGAACTTACAATTTATAGGAAGCATTTGAAAACAGATTTTGCAAATGAAAAAAAAAATTCTTTTTACAATAATATCTGTGAATTCGATAGATAGAGGAAAATTGGAAAATGAACGAGCAATTCATAGTGGAGCAATTTCAAACGGCTATGGTCGCTGATTCTGCTGATGATTCCAAGCCAATGACTAGGCAGGACAACGATACGATTACACCGACACAAATCGGCACTGCAGGCGGCACTATCACCTACAATAAGGGAGCAAGTATTGTACGAATGATGGAGAAAACATTCGGACCGGACGCTTTTAATCAAGCTCTTCAAGAATACATAAAAGAGAGGTAAGCAAAATAATACTTGATTCGAAAATTATTTTTTTCCTAAAAATCTACGTAGCGTCATGCACAATGAATTATATTGTTTTTAATAACTGGTTAAAATTCAAATCAACAGACGATACAAATCAGCCAAGCCTGATGATTTGTGGCAAGCTCTCAAAAAATTTGTCGACAAAGAGCTTGATGTAGCAACCATAATGAAAACTTGGACAGATCAGGCCGGTTATCCGTACATTACAGTGACGGTCGAGCCAGATAAGATAAAATTGAGACAGGATCGATTCCTTCTGAGTGAGAGCAATGCTGTGCGAGAGTATTCGTGGTCGGTGCCAATAACCATATCATCATCAAGCAACATAAGTAGCTCTACAAAACCAGTCTTCTGGCTATCGAAACAAGAAGGCGAATATGCTAGAGACAACAGCAAAGATGATTGGCTCATACTCAATGTGCAATCTGCAGGTTTGTATGACAGCACTATAAAAAAGTCTTATTAGTCCGAGTTTTGAGTATGTATGTGGGTCCATTTCACAGGTTTTTACCGTGTCAACTACGGTAGTTATTGGAGCAAAATAATCAAACTTTTGACGAGTGATAACTACAACAAAATCCTTGTTGAAAATCGCGCGGCGATTGTTGATGATTTGTTTAATTTTGCTAGAGCTGAGATTGTCGACTATGAACTCGTTTTTCAAGGTATTCAATATCTCAAGAGAGAAAAGCATTATTTGCCCTTCAAGTCAGCCCTTACTGGTCTTGACTACTTGACGAGAGTGACGGCTGGGACCTCTGATTACGTTATTTTGAAAGTACGAGAATATTTTATTTATTATTACAATTTCAGAATTGCAAGGTATTTTATTTATTATTACAATTTCAGAATTGCTCATACTGCATGTACTTTTTTCTAGAATCACATCATGTCTTTAATCAAAAATGTTTACAACGAATTGAAATTCGATGATAAGGAAAATGATGATCGATTGAAGATTTTACTCCGACAAGAGCTAAACAGCAGGCTTTGTGCTTTCGATGACGCATCATGCACCAAAATATCTCTCGATTACTTTGACAAGTGGAAAAATGACAATAATAAACCGTAAGCGGGCATCAGCTATCTCTGACTCAAACTTTGATTAGTACTTGAATCCTTTGTAAATTGGACTTTTTATTGCACCTTTAGAAATTTAATTTTATTATGTTTTTTCCAGAGTACCAAAAAATCAAAGGCCTACAGTTTATTGCACTGCCATCAGACACGGAACAGAGAAAGAATGGGACTTTTTGTATGGAGAGTACAATAAAACTAATGTTGCAGCTGAGGAAGTTACCATTCTGAGTGCACTTGGGTGTTCCCAAGATCCAAAAGTACTTGAAAAGTATGAATACAAGTTAATTATGAAAGGAGTTTAAATAATTTTTCATCAATCTCAACGTCAATTTATTTTTTCAGATACCTTCTGAATGCTTTATCTGACTATGAGATAAGTCGTATACGCAAGCAAGACATTTCAAGTGTATTCAGTGGTATCTATGCGGCGAGCGTGAAGAACGCTGAATTCATGATTGACTTTGCCAATGAAAACTATCAGGTTTTGTACAAGTAGTAAGTTTCATTCACGGTAGATATCTTTTAATCAATAATAACTTTTACAGTACTTTCTAACGCGGAAAATAATTTTCAGTTACAAAAATTACGACATGGTCGGCAGCCTCATCAAGGGTGCGCTAAAAAGATACCCGATTAAAAGTCTTGTGGACAAAGTTGATAAAATTGTTAAAACCAATGCCGAGCATATAAAGCCAAACGTCGATTCTATCACGAAAAGTCTGAAATTTGTTCAGCAAGAAATAAGCTTGTTCGATAAACGTTTGCCACCTGCAATCGACTCGGTCAAAGAATCTGACCCTTCGATTGAAAACACGGAAGCTTACCGTTTACCTGGCAATGTCATCCCGAGCAGTTATGATATTTACCTCAAGCCACATATCTTACCGGAGGAGAAATTTACGTTCGATGGAAAAGTTAAAATTATTGCTAAAGTAGTCAGAACAGCAAAAAAGATAACTTTACACACGGATCTACTAAGTAAATTAGCCGTAACGGTAACAAATATTAACGACGAAAAAAATCCTAAGGTTTTGAAACATACAATAGCGCAAAGAGAAAAGTACCATTTCACTGACATTGTTATGGACGATTATATTACATCAAACACCGCAATCTCCATCGAAATCACGTACACAGGAGTATTAAATACGGAAATGCGAGGATTCTATAGAAGCTCGTACAAAACTAAAAACGGAACGAGGTAAATTGATTAAAATAGAGAAACAAATTATCAGAATTACTCGCGAAATATACTTTGTTAAAAATTGAAACTAGCGCACGTGAGCTCCACTCGAGAGCGCGGCAATTACGTTTTTTCAAGCTCAGTGCAATTTATTTCGTTTCGCTGAGACTTATTTTTTTCTTTTGCAGGTGGCTAGCCGCGACGCACTTGGAGCCAACGGGCGCAAGAAGAGTCTTTCCCTGCTTTGACGAGCCCGCTTTTAAGGCCATCTTCTCCATTAGTGTTCAGGCACCAAAGAATTACAAAGTTATTAGTAACACCGAACTCAAAACCGATGAAAAGTAAGTAAATTTTCGCTCTACGTTCTAACTTTTAACTAATTTTTCCGTTTGTACGAAATTTAATTATAAGACGCAATAAATCATACTAGATTGCGACACGATTGCAAAGCGAAAGCTCACAATCGTGAAATCTCGGGCAAGGTACAATGTTTTTGAAATCACCTTTGATTGCGGTTATCAATTCGATTTCTGTAATAGTTTTCTATAAGCCTATTCAAGTGGATAGCAATCAGATAAATTGATAAGATACGATTGGAAATAAAACATATAATCCCGCTAAAAGTAACAAAAAGTACGAAAAATCGATCGATAAGATACATTTCATAAAATTTTTTCGAGTTTTTATGATGGTTCTGGAAATTTGAAATATATGTGTTCATATGCTGTAAATGCATAGAGATAAAATGGAAACTATTTGTTTTGCAGTCGGAAGTTTTGAAACGTCAATACAAACAAATAGACATAAAGAGCTAGTCCATTTATTTGATAAATTTGAAATACCATTTTGATTTGACGTAGAATGTTGTAGAAAACACTAATGATAAGAAAATGAGATTATGTATATACATTTGACTTACTTTGCTAAAATATACAAATTACTCAACAGTCATTGAATTTTGAATGAAACTAATGATAACATTTTAATTGTAGTGGTCTTTATGTATTTGTGACTACACCCCCGATGTCAACCTATCTCGTGGCGGTAGTAGTGAGCGACTTCGAGAGTAAAAGCACTGAAACTACAAAAACAAAGTACAGCGTCTACGCGAATCCTTTGGTCTACAACCAGACAGATTACGCTTTGAAAGTGATGGGTCTAGTGACTGAATGGTTCGAAAAAAAGCTCGGCCATAACTATTCGCTGAGCAAAATGGACATGATTGCATTACCCGACTTCAGTTCGGGTGCAATGGAGAACTGGGGTTTACTGACCTACCGTGAGACGAATTTGCTTTACGATCCAGCTAGAATGTCAAGCCTTGCGAACATGCAGTCAATTCGCAACGTCATCGCCCATGAGATCACGCACCAATGGTTCGGCGATCTCGTTAGTCCGCGCTGGTGGGACTACCTTTGGCTCAACGAGGGATTCGCACGATACTTCCAGTGTCATGCATACACAAAGGTATATACGTATATACATTACCGCGTACACGTCTCACCGTTAATCTCGCGCTTCACGCGTATATGAGTCTCCCGGGGATTGACGATCATACTAACGCGATTTCCACTGGTTGGCTGATTTTTGATGTTTTGATCACGTGTGCTCTGTCTTTTTTATATTGTAGTCGACTGTTTTTCTTTTGCAAACAAATTGCGAATCATTTTCTTTAGATTTATTCTTAGTTGCTGCTCTGATTGCTCTTTAAAAAAATTAATTGTCCTGAAATTATGATGAAATATAATTAGATGATATTAGTTTGTCTACTAAAATAACGCATTGCACAGGACGAAGAGGCATGGAAATTGGAAACGCAGTTTGTAGTGGATCATTTGCAAACATCGTTTTCAACAGACGGCACGACAGGTACACATCCAATCACCTCTAAAGTTTACAGTCCCACTGAAATTAGAGCAATATTCGACAAGATATCGTACGCCAAAGCCGCTAGTATCATCAGAATGTTGGAGAAGATAACTGGACCTATAATATTTTACAAAGCACTGAATAAATATCTTGAAGCGTGGTAAGTTTGAAAGTCTTTTTCATAGAAAATGTATTTTTACAATTTAAAAACGAAAATTCTAATGTTTTGCAGTAAATTCGGTGCGGGTAAACCAGAGGATTTGTTCAAAGCTTTTCAAACTGAAATTGACAGCGACAAAACGGCATTACAATTTAACGTAACTGAATTAATGAATAGTTGGACTCTGCAATCAGGTTTCCCCGTTTTAAATGTAAAATTTGAAAGTGACGAGTTGGCAACGATAACTCAAACCAGATTTTATCTGAGACCGAAGACTGAAAACAATTCCTCTTGGGTGATTCCATTGTCGTGGACAACTCAAAACAGCTCTAACTTTGAAGATACGAAGAAAGTTACTTTGTTAAAGGGGCAAAAGGAATCTGTGAAAATAAGAAAAACGACAGATGAGTGGGTTATTCTCAATTTACAACAGATGGGTAAACATTTTGATATGTTGCAATGTTAAAAGGTAAATTGCATTCACTCAATCAACCAAATTTATTTATGAATTTCAGGTTATTTCAGAGTAAATTATGATGAAAATATGTGGAATCTTATAATAAAGGCACTCAAATCACCAGAATATACAAAGATCCACGAAGTCAATCGAGCGAACATTGTCGATGACCTTTTGCATCTTGGTCGAGCAGGCCACATTTCTTACGACCTCGTGTTCTCTGGTTTGAGTTATCTTGAAAGCGAGACTGAGTATGCGCCTTGGAAGGCAGCTTTCACAGGCTTGGCCTATCTTAATCGTCGTTTCGCTGGCCGTACAGATATCTACAATGCGTACAGGGTTTGTATATTGAGTTTTACCTTCAAATATCAAATAATGCACAGTCACTGACGAATTAACTTTTTTTTAACATAGGACTTTTTGTTGCGACTTCTTGAGCCCACTGTCGAACGGCTTACGTCAGAAGACAAAGACAGCGATACGCCCACTGACATTTTACTAAGACATCACGCACTTAGCTGGCTTTGCAATTTCGATAATGAAATGTGCGTCAAGAAAGCTCTTGAGGATTTCAAAAAGGAAAAAACTTCCTCCGATCCCAAGTGAGTTTTCTGAGCAACATTTTTAAAATTGAAAAATCTCTGTTTGAGCATTCATTTATAATATTAATTTTTTTGTCACCTAGAAATGCTGTAGCTCCAAATAAGCGTCCATACGTCTACTGTACTGCCATCAAGAAGGGAACAAAAGAAGACTGGGAGTACCTATGGAAGAAATTTGTAAATTCGGATTATGCTACTGAAAAGATGTCAGCGCTCGGTGCTCTTGCTTGTTCTCAGAATGTAGAGCTTCTGAAGAGGTATTGTCAAGTTATTTATTGTTTCGCAGCTAGGTAACTAAGTAACGAATTATGTGTATTTTTAGGCTAATGGATGAGACAATAAAAGAAAACTCTGAAATAAGACTTCAAGATGCTAAGTCAGTCTTCTCAAACATTGTCAATAGCGGTCTTGTTGGAGTGGGAACTGTTATGGATTACATACAAAATAACTACAAAAAAATGAAAATATAGTAAGTTTTTTTTATCAATGTAAACGAATAATCCGTGATTTTGATCGCTATAAATAAATTTCTCAGGCACTCCTCGGAATATTTCGGAAATGCGCTTCTTCTTAAGATTAATATAATTTACAAAAACTATTTTTGCAATAACTCTTTCTCACATTATTTATCATTTCAATAGCCTGGGCGATGACAGCATAGCCAAATCAACTCTCACAACAATATCAAAGCGAATTTCAACTGATCAACTTTTGAAAAAGGTACCTTGTTTTATAATGCCAATTACTGTGCGCATCGAGTGCTTGAACATTTTTCTTAGCAGCGCAAAGAATTTTATAACTTTTAATTTTTGATTAGTTCGAAGACCTTGTGAAAAATAGTGGAGAAACAATGCCTGAATTATCAAAGTCCTTGCAATCATCTTTGAAGCGCGCTAACGAGGAAAAAAATTGGTTCAATGAGAAAACTCCCAAAATATTCAAATGGCTAGAGAGTGACAATATCAAGAACAAAGTGGGAAAAATCGATTACCGTTTGCCTCTTTTTGCCAAGCCTGAAACTTATGAGATTTTTCTGAATACATATTTCGAAGAAAAGAAATTCACGTTTGACGGAGAAGTTCACATTAACATCAAACTTGATGAACAAACATCGCGCATCGTTCTTCACTCTCATGGCTTAAATATTAAAAGCATTAATGCAACTTCGGAATCGAAAAAATATCAAGTTTCACCTATACCAGATCCTTCTACTCAAAAGCTGATAATACACTTTGAAAATATGGTAGCCGCAGGAACTCCATTAAAACTCAAAATTAAATACGATGGAGTATTGCGAGAAGATATGAGAGGATTTTACAGAAGCTCTTATATTGATGAAAAAAACCAGACAAAGTAAATTTCAACCAGCCGAATGAAATTTTTTTTTTTATATAATAGATGATATCTGAAATAACTGACTATATTTTGCAGGTGGCTAGCAAGCACTCACTTCGAGCCAACATACGCGCGTCGAGCCTTCCCCTGTTTTGATGAACCTTCCTATAAAGCTTATTTCACCCTACAGATTTCAACTCCGAAAGGATACCATGCACTCAGTAATATGGGTTCGAAACCCGAAACAAAACCAGAGTTAGTATTCCATCTAAAAAAATTATTAAAAAAATCAGTGTTACCTAAATTTGATGTTAATTAACTTTCTTTTATAGCGGAGATCGGACTATAAACATCTTTAAAAAGAGCTTAAAAATGTCACCATATCTTCTGGCGTTCATTGTTTCCGAATACGTTCAAACACCTGATGAATCGTCAAGAGTATCGGCATGGTCGCGGCCGGAATTGAAAAAGTACATGGAATACGCGCCTCCTGTAGGTGAAGCAGCTCTCAAGTTTTTGGAAGATTTCACGAAATTTGAGTATCCTCTCGAAGAGATGAATTTAGTGTCTATTCCGGACTTTGACATGGGTGCCATGGAAAACTGGGGTCTCGTTACTTTCAGGTAAAACAACGACACGCCTGAAAATCCTTTCAATAATAAACTAAAAGATTGATTACTATATGCATATATCGCGATATTAATTTCAGAGAGTACGGTCTTACATACAGTGAAAATTTTACATCAGCAACGTACAAACGATACGTCAACACCGTGATATCGCACGAATTAGTTCACCAATGGTTCGGTAACTTGGTTACTTGTGAATGGTGGGACTATACGTGGCTCAATGAAGGATTTGCCGAATACGTTTCATATTTAATCAGCGATAAGGTGGGATCATTTTAAAGACGTTCATGAAAAGAATGTTTTTGATTATAATTTCAACCTTACTGATTTTGATTGATGGTTACAGAGTGAACCAAATTGGAAACTGTTAAAGCAATTCATAACCAAAGAGCTGCATGTAGGTTTGGAATCCGACTCGTCAGAGTCCTCTCACCCCATGAATAACAATGTATCAACTCCGACAGAGGCACAAGATGGTTTCGACAGAATTGCCTATCAAAAATGTAAGTAGCTTACTTTGCGACTGCTTAACTCTAACGATCAAGAAATAATAAAAATCTCGTAATTGCAGCCGCGAGCGTTTTGCGGATGTTGCGTCATAGCTTTGGTATGCAAGTCTTTGAGGAGGCGATTCATTCTTATCTTGACGCGAGAAAGTACGATGCTGCACGTCCAGAACATCTTTACAAAGCACTGGAGGAGCGTATGGCCAAAGAGAAGAAAAAACCCGGTGATTTGTCGGTTGGGGTCACTACTGTCATGACCAGCTGGACCGATCATGCAGGATATCCAGTTGTCAGTGCCATTCGTAAAAACGACAAAGTAACATTGACTCAGGTTTGTAAAAATCCATTCAATTCTTTTTATTAGTGAAAAAATTTGTGATATTAATAAAGTGAAAGCTATTATATAATATGTATCTGTAATTTATGTTTTTTTTTAATTTGTAGGAGAGATTCTTAATATCGTCAACGGATGCCTCTAAAAAGAACCAAAAATACTGGGTACCAATCACTTACACAACCCAGTCCGAGCATAATTTCAATAACACAGAACCGAAGCTATGGCTAAACGATAAATCCGAAGAAATAACTGTAACATCGAAAGACAAATGGTTCCTTGTGAACGTTCAAGAAATCGGATTCTACCGGGTAAACTACAATCCAGAGAATTGGCAGGCACTGATCGATCTATTGAATAGCGATGACTTTACAACGATTATTGACGAGAATCGAGCCCAAATAATCGACGATTCGTTCAATCTCGCCAGAGCGAGTTACATCAAATACGAAGTAGCTTTCAAAGCCAGCAAATACTTAGCAAGGGAAACAGAGTATTTGCCATGGTCTGCGTATTTCACTGCTACATCTTACCTCAGTCAGCGACTCGAGGGTAACTCGGAAATGAAAGAGCTTTACAGGGAATACGTCTTGAGTATAATTGACAACGTCTATAAGAATCTTGGCTTGAAGGAAGATATGGCCAAAGACGATCATCTTAAACAGCTTAACAGAGAACTCATTACGACTTGGGCTTGCAAGTATGGCCACGAAGATTGCGTAGAAAAAGCCAAAAGCTATTACAGCGGTGAAAGGTAATTATATTCGTTAAAGCTATTCAAGACAAATTGAATTCAATACAATGTCAGTATGTAAGTTGATAAATTAAACCTAAATTGATTATCATATCCTACGTATATTCAAAGTTTCTAAGTTTATTATTTCAACAGTACTGTTACACCAAACGTCGCAACTGCTGTTTACTGTACAGCCGTGGAGCATGGCGATGATAAAGTATGGGAGCAAATGTGGAACAAATATTTGAATGCACTTCTAGCAACAGACTACCTCACTATCTTGAGAGGTCTTGGTTGCTCTAAAGATGCGAAAATTCTTGATAAGTATGCATTATCAACAATAATCGATTAATCATTCCTTTTAGAATCTTATTATATATTTGATATGTTTTTGCAATTTTTTTATAGATATTTGGGACTCATAGTGGAGCCAAATTCTAAAATTCGTAGACAAGATGCAGGAACTGCATTTTCATCAATCTACACAGCTAGTCAAGTTGGTTTAGATACTATGATTAAATTTTTCGTTAACAGTCTTGATAAATTATATAAATTGTAAGTATAATCAAATAATTGAGAAAATGTGAGAACAACTTTTTTTATATCAATGTTACATTATTTATTAATTATAGCTACGGAGATTGGCATGATGTCGGTTCACTTCTTACGAGTTTGGCTGGACGAATTTCTAACGACGATCACATAAAAATCGTAAGATTTGTCTGCTACATATGAAAAATTGCTATTAAATATTATTAAATTTGTTATATCCTTTATTTCAGCTTGAAAAACTAGAATCTGACGCAAAAGCTACAAATATCAAAAAGTCAGTAACATCAGCCATTAAAGTAGCCAAGAAGAATTCAGAATGGTTGAAAAAGAATGCAGGTGATATCCGCAAGTGGCTTGCAGCAAATGTAGAGGTAAAGCCAACAACACAAGCCCCACCCGAATCAACAACACCAGGCGGTGCAGGCATACAAGGTGCATTTTACGTATTAATATTTATTGTACAAATAGTTGTATTTGTTGTTTAAAAATTGAATTCTTTATAAATTATACTAGAAAATTTTTAGTTATCTAAATATTATTCTGACATCGAAGAAGGTTTGTTCAAAATAAATTATTATGTCTTTTATAAATCAATGCAACTTTATTAATTTTTATCTGTGATCTACTGCCATGATTATCATTAATGTTATTCATTTACGTGTTCCAGTTTGAATCAAGACTGTTTAAAAATAATGGCTCATCAGTATTGTACTCGCACTCACTATTATTGGCTTCAGAATATATTTGGCCACGCTTGTCTCATGAAGAAAAAGAATCACAAACACTGACATCATTTGCTTATCATTTTATATATGTTTGCTTTTATGTGATATTTGTTTATTTCTATTCAAACTATAGCATTTACGTGATTACTTATAATATTATACTTATATTATTAAATACAAAAGTATTTAATGATTTCATTCTCTGTGAAAAGGTGTGGAGAGTATTGTCTTTCGTATTTTAAGAAACCGACATTAATAAATAAATCATCTCATTTTTATGTACGTCACTTTGTGTGCTACACCTTCGACAAAATATTTTCAAAGAACGCAGACTCATGGAACATTAATAAAAATATATTTTACAACTTTTAATTTTTTAATCACACAAATTTTTACTCAATAGTTACAAAAAATTTATTCTTTGAGTCAGTTTTAAATAAATGCCATTTTGTAATGTCATACTCATGCCATCAACATTTTATATTATTTATACGATTTTTACATCGACGCACAGGATTATAATTCCACATTTTCTTTCAAATAGTCAGTTACTAGTTTTCTTACTGAAATCTACCATGATGTAAGTACATTAATGATTAATTGTAATACTGACTAATTTATCCAATTCCCAGAACGTAATGAGACTTTGAAAAAAATCAGTTTGCAAAAATATTTTCTAGTTTTGAGGTTCCAGCGACTTTAAATAAATTTCAACAGCGCACTTATTGAGCTCATTTTATTTCGCGTAACAATTTTCATAAAAATACTGAAAAATATAGCGTGGTTGTTGATACCATGTTTTCTATCCATCTAATATTTTTTATGCAAAACTGGTCATCATATCAACGTTGTAAGTTTTACAATTAACATTACATAATATATATTTACACTCACTCACTGAACCACCTTATTGAATGAAGCACTTCTTAATTATTCTGTTGCAAATTAATGTGGCATAAATTTATGCACATACAATACTTTCTTTTACGATTATAGACACCTGGTTTATTTTGTTAACAACTAATTGTACCTCTGTTATAGTTTATTATCATATAAAATTCTACATATTTGTATGTCATATATCTTATGATCCTTTCATTACACTTATTATTCGTAAAAAAAACATCAACAAAATATCTTTATTCAGATATATGATATCAAATATGAGTGAAATCATAATTTTATTGTGAGTGACTTTTTATTTTTTTTCTCTGTGTTTTTGACACACAACCTTCAAAAAATTCAAAAACTTTGTACACTCAATAAAAAAAAATTCTGAGTGATTTATAAACGCATTTTCGTTTCATTCGAGAATAATACAATTCGATTAACGATGTGTCAGTTGAATATTAAAGCCATGTACACAAGAAAAAAAATCTTTTGCAATCCTCGAAACGCGTCGAATTAAAAAAAATTTTATACACTTGTCCATTTCACACCAACAAGAATGATTTTTATGCTTACAGAAGGTCACATCTTAATACGTTGACTGAGAAATCACAATAAGAATCGCAATTACGCTTACATCAACAGTCAATGTCACACTATGTAAAAACACTTTTTCGCAGATTGCCGGACAAAATTGTGATTGGCATTTTACGTGACGTTTTTATTGAGCCAGTCTTGAATGTTCACCAGATTACGCTCCAACCAGCGAATATTCGCTTCGGCTTGCTCGACCGCTTGCTCGATGGCTCGCGTAGCGCTGCCCAATTCTTCTTTATGCTCGTTGGCAAACTCAAGTAACTGTAAAAAAAAATAGAAGGAGCGTTAATAATTGTTCCGTTGACAACAAGATTTCGTTGTTATGTACTCACATCTTTGAGCTCGTATTTGGTGTTGATACGCTTGGTCGAAGACTTGACAATACTGGTGATAGATATTAGCGAGGTTCCGAAACTAAAACAGCGAAATGCAACGTCAAACGAGATTCACCATAAAAATAAATCAATTGAAAAGTACGTTGCGAGCACTCACTAGTTCTTCAACTTGTCCCACTTATTGCGGAAGAAATTGAAAGCCAGGGGTTGGCCAATAATGTTGCTCGACACCGTGGCGAAAACCCTAGGAACATCCTGTTTCCTGATGCCTGATTTATCGATGAGTGCCCAGTCAAGATATCGGCTGAGCAGCCAAGTTTCTCGGGTGCATCCGAGAGCACTAAGTAACAAATCTTTCTCGGAGCCAACGTTGCTCTCGAGATAACGTTGCCAGGTGAACTCCCACTCAGCTGGACCACCAACGCGGATGGCGGTACAATAAACGACGCTCTTGAGATTCGGCGAGATCGGGTTGTTGAGGTTCGGTTGAGACTCGTTTCGCCAAGCGGCGAATTGGCTAACCGCATTTTGCACGCAGTCTTCGTGGCCGAACAAGCAAGCCCACGTTAGCACATCGATACGTGTGAGCACTGTCAACTTAGGATCGTCCAGTCTGTCCTTGAAGCCGACCTTCTGATACACGTTGTCCAACAGTTTCAACATGTACACCTGAGCAAATTATAAAGTTTTTATTAAACTTTGACACGCATTGTGTTTGAAATCATACACTATTTGTGTAATGACTTGACAATTTGTAGTTTCTTTGTTACAGCTGCAATTGAAAGATAATTAAAGAAACGGCTAATTTCGTCTTAATGTGCACTGTACAACGACAACTCCGATTCTGCCAATTCATTCATTGCGATTTTAACCATTTAAATATCGCATTTGACTTCCCAATAAAGCTGTGAGCAAACGATCACGCTTAAACATAATTAATTAGCAAGTTTCGAAGTAAAACGTTTGCGTTACGTAACGCTCAATTGTCGTAAAAAATTTTCCGCCAAGAGACACTCGAACTGACTCATGAAATTTACTCAGCCCAATCGACCGCGTCACAAACAAATTAGGCTGTCCGCGACAACGCGTTGACGTGCCCATCACATTTCCCCATTAAGGCTTATAACGTGACAATTGTAAGTGATGATCAAGCGACTAAAGCTTCCAAGCTGCCGCGCTCTTTCAATTCGAAAGCCATAAAAAGCACTGATTGACCGACACGAGTATGTACGTGTGTGTAGATTATTACCCTGAACTTGTCGTAGCCCTGGAACTTGACGAGCATATTGTCAAGGAAATTCATGGCGGTGAGGGCAGCCTTCCATGGCAAGTATTCGCTTTCTTGCTCGAGATACGAGGTCACATCTAAAGCCGTAGCGTAATCCAAGCGACCGGCGCGCGCCAAATTCAACGCGTCGTCGATCAGCTGAGCACGATTTACCGTTGAAATTTCGGCGCTGTTCGAACCCTTCAATTGCTGCGTTATCAGTTTCCAATTTTTTTGATCGTAGTTGACACGGTAGTAACCTATTTTTTACAAAATCGTTCAAAGACGCTCATCATTTGAAAATATGTATTAAAAAATTTACCAGTCTCCAAGACATTGAAAATTAGCCAATCTTGCGGTGTGGCGCCAAGATTCTTCATCTGCACGGATTTTTCAGCCTTCATCCACATGGCAGGCTTTGTAGAATTGAAATCGAGCTTATTAGCCGCTGTGTAAGTCAAGGGTATCCACCAGATCGGCTCCTTTTCCTCGTTGCTGTGATTTCGCAGCATGAATCGCTCCTGATAAATATTCATAGCGAAAAGTGTCATATAAAATTAGAAATCGCGATTGGCACATCGCGCGAGCGTCAGTATAAATCGAGTAATTAAATGCGTGCTGTACGCATACCTGAGTTACGAGCGCGGCGTCGTTGTCGTAGTCGCGCGTGACCGTGACAACGGGGAAGCCTGTTTGCAGGGTCCAAGTGTCCATGATTTGTTTGATTGTCACGTCCTGGCCGAGGACCTTGTCCTCGTGCGCCTGTTTCGTTAACGCGTTCCACAGATCGTCTTGCTCGGCACTGCGATACGCTCTGCAACATTTTTTTTTTTTAGTCGCATCATTAAACTTCTTTGTGTTAATTTTTTTTTTACATTTTGTGGTGGTTTGAAAAAAAATGCTTACTTTCCGTTGAGGTAGTTGGTTAGACCGCGCTTGAAGGTTTTCGTCGTGAGGAAGTGGTCCATCATTCGGATAACCGAGGCGCCTTTGGCATATGAGATCCGATCGAAAATCTCATTGATCTCGTCCGGATGACCGACTTCCACTGAGATCGGATGCGACGATTCCAGGGCATCCAAGCCGAATACGTTTTGTAACTCGTGCACTACGAACTGCTCCAGTGCCTTCCATGTTGGCTCGACCTGAAATATTTACAATTATTATTTTCTATTTATAATTTTAATTCTTTCGATCGACCTTGCATTTTTCCACTTGCTCTTAATACAAAAAAAAATCACTCGATTATTTTAAAAATGATTTAAAAACATCATCAGCACTTATTCTATAAATAAATAATTTATGTTTTTCTGTCGTCGGCTTTGCGCATGACTCGGCAAAATTATTTTTTAAGTAAAAACCATCGCAAGCGAGTATTATTTATTGTGATTTAAAAACTTCACAAGTCGTTTTAAAATCCGGTTTTTATTAACTTGAGACGGAAAAAAATTTATTTTACAAAAATATCTCTTACGACAAGTAGGTAAAAAGAATCTATTAAAACTAATATTTTCCAATAAAATTCTCATCTAAGCAAGCTTCGTGTTAAAAAAAAAAGATAACTCACAGCATTGATTCCGATATTCTCGACGTAGCTGGCAAAGCCCTCGTTAAGCCACAAATCAGTCCACCAGCTTGGGGTCACTAAATTTCCAAACCACTGATGCGCAAGCTCGTGCGACACGACGGTCGCGACTCGCTGCTTGTTGTTGCTCGTCGAAACACCCTCCTGGTACAACATCGCGGTCTCCCTAAACATGAAAGAAAAAAAAAGTTCTTGCAAAGTTTTCTTTGTCATTTTTTTTTTCTTCGCTTAAAATAGCCGACTTGTATACCTGTAGGTGATGAGACCCCAATTCTCCATAGCACCAGCTGAAAAGTCAGGCAAAGCAACCATGTCGATTTTCGGAAGTGGAAACTTTATCTGGAAAAAGTCCTCAAAGTAGTTGAGGATCTGTGGTCCGATGCGTAAACTGTATTCCGCCTGCTGAATGGCCTCTTTGCGCGCCCAAACTTTCACGTTACCCTGCGGAGAGCTCGCGTACTCAAAGTCCGATACTATAAACGCTACCAGGTAAGTCGACATTGGAACTGAACGTTCAAAGTGATCCCACACATAAGTTGGTAAGCCTTCTCTGTTGATTTCAAATATACGGAATGTGTTCGAGTAATTTACGTATAATTAAAGTTTAGCCGAATTATCGGTGAAAAGCATTGTTGCAAACTCACACTGGTTCGGATTGTCGCTGCTGTTTGGGCATGTTAGAGATGGCAGTCATGTTGCTCGGGCGAGCAATGCTAATTTGGAATCTGGCTTTGAGCGCGGGCTCGTCGAAGCAGGGAAAAGCTCGCCGAGCGTCCGTTGGCTGGAACTGCGTTGTGGCGATCCACCTAACGTGATCAAAGGTATTCTCGCGTTAATCATTTCTCTCCAATTCCACGTATACGCACGCATCACAGAGACATACCTCGTTTGATTGTTGGCCACGTAGGAACTTCGGTAGAAACCTTGCAGGTAGTCGTTCAATTTGCCGACGAATTTCATGTAGAGTAAATATTGTCGACCGGCTTTCAGTGTGTCGCTCGTGTTGATAACGTGAAATTGACGAGCTGTGTCGTTCGACTGACGCTGTACTCTCATCACCTTGGCTTTGCCCTCCGATGGGCCAGGATACTCGTCGATGCTCGTTGAATCCTCGTCGATCGTCATGTCCACTGCGTGAAGCATGATTTTTTTCGTGTCTTCGGTTACGTTCACAACGATTTTCACCTGTCGAGGGGGAAAAAAAACAAGTTTCAACCGAATTTTTATTTTGCCATTTGTTGCGTTTGATAATTAATTTTACAAACTGGAAAATCATAAAATGCACGATTGAGCGTGAATTGGCGATGGCAACATTTTTTTATTAAAAAGATATTCTAAAACGCAATAAATTGTGGTCAAGCGTCGTATTTTTCCACTGTTTGTATTAGCAATTTATCGAGATTGATTGTCATTATTGAAAGTGAAAAACAAATTTTAATTTGCACATTTTCCAAGAACTGTAGTTTCCACTTACTTAACAAAATTATTTTCAAGTTGAAAATATTTTTCTTCCGAATAATATTGTAGAAATAAAAAAATTTAATCTGAACGAAAGAAAACGAAATCCAATGATTACTTACCTCTCCATTGAAGGTAAAGTTGCCAGGCCAAATGAACGGCACAAGCTTGATCTCATAGCTATCCGGCAGCACAGACTTTGGTAGCCTAACGTCCAACTTGTCCTTCTTGCTTTTACCCTTGAAGTTACGTCCAGCGCGGAACATCGCAGCGACGTCATCGCCGACGCGGAATTGCGTGGGATTGTGATCGACACAGGGCGCGAAATGATAGACGAGTAGTCCGGTAAGGACAAGTGCACCGAGGAAGCAAAGCGCGAGGCCAACGGCACCGCAACTGGTAATGGTACAGCCGCGTTTACGGCCGAAACTGGTGGTGCGATCGTCGATGCCCATCGCGCCCATGTCTTTCGTCATTCTCTCGTTCTCCTCGCGATATCTGCAAAAAAAAAAGAAAAAAGTTACGACAGGTGAAAGTTGACGCGTTACGCAATCCACGTAATATGCCTGATAATTAATTAGCCTCGCGTGTACCATCCTCGCGACTTGTCGATTGTGTCTATATGTATGTATGTGTGTGAATGGGGTGAAGGCACCGATTGCTTGTTTCAAGGTGACCATAGGCGATGATCGGTCTGTTAGGACGTTTTACGTTGTTTGTCTTGAATTGCTATTGGCGTCGAAATGTTGGCTAATTAGCGCAATATTCCTCTCAAATTGGCTTTTGAAAGCCAGCTTGTAATTTGCATGGAAGTAGTAAAAACAAAACAAATCTCCAAGGATGTACCGCCATCATACATCTTCTCTTTCGTTTGAAAATATCACAAGACCGTTAAATTTCAAAATAATACAATAAAAGTTCTATAGTCATCGACGTTATATTGCTTTCTACGTGGAAATGAACGATAGTTTCGAGCAAAGTCGTTCGACAACTTTCTGGTCACTGGCAGTAAACACACACACACACACACACACACACACACACACACACACACAAACGCGCACGCATTTTATAAAACTAGGCGAAAAGCGCGCGAATTCAACGAGATCTCGACTAGTTAGCAACTCCAAAATTGGATGATCCGAAACTTTCTAGTTTTCAGCGACGACGAGCTCTCGCCTTTAAAAGTGCAAATGCACTCGCGAAGCTCGTAAAATTTCAGTTGACATTTTACATACGTATTACAAAAATTGAAAATTTGTATATTCCAATCGCGCGCCAATGAAAACAAAAAACGAGATCATTATTTATATTCTTATTTCCGTTTTTTTTCATTCTCAATGGGAAAACACGCGGCCGGTGAAAAGGCGGTTGATAGTTTAATTGAACGAGGTGTTTACGTGCGTAGGTACAATAACATAGGATGTGAGTACTTAGAATGGAATGAGAATGGAAGCTAGAGCTGTAACGAGTTACAGAAATGACACTCCCTCCGTTCTTGTATATAATACATATATCCACGCGAATTTACACGACTGCTCATGAATAATTTAACTGTATGTCGTTTACGTTGATATTCACAGTACAGTTGTCAGCGCGATATTTCAATACGATGTGAAAGCATGACAATATTCCGCCCAACATTGAATTAATTTAGCAATTTGATCTCGCGAGCGACGATGTGAAACCAGCTCTAGGTCCGAGCGACGCTCATTAGCAATTCAATGGAAATCCGAAACTTTTGCAATCAATCGTAAAGAGCTATTCGAAATTGCAAACTTTCGACACTTTCTACTTTGCACTTGATTTTTTTTCAAAAGAGAAGAATACAATCAAAAATACACAAGTTCCACCATTAAAATCACAGACGAGAAAAACAAAAAGAAAATTCGAGAAGAAAAATAAAGAGGACAAACCAATGTTTACTAAGAGGTCGGTCCGAACACAAAATACACGTAGAGTAAGAGAGGGACACCTTGTCGGCGTGCGAGAGACGACTGGCGATCCTTTCGGTGAATACTCGACTGATAGCCTCACCACACACTCGCTCTCTCTCTCTCTCTCCAGCAGCGCGCTTCTCACTCGCTCGCACCTTAACCGCTGCGGCGCGCATACCTGTGAGCTCGCTCGCATCCCTACCCGCACGACTGATTGCCGCATTATAAACCTTTTTTCAAATCGCCCAGAGAGAGAGAGAGGTAAACGCACTCGCGCGCGAGATGATCGTTATGTAATTTTCGGCTTCTCTTTCTTCCCTGTTTCGCGCGTGGGAACGAGATTTTTTAAATATTCCGGATAAAATTTACGATGTTTATCTTGCACTCAAACTGAAGAAAGTGTTTGTCGATAAATATCAATATACACCTGACTTTTTTTTTCAAAAATTGAATGTAATCGAATTAATTGGCTGCCAATCTCAATTGCGACTCTGAAAGAATTGTTAAATGCTTTTCAAGAGCAGCCACCGCAAGTTATTATACATTATAGCTCGATTGAATATCAATCAAATACACGCCGTGCATTGAAAGCGCGCATCATTGCGGAGTTCATTGGCTGGCAACTCGGCAGTTATGCAGCGTTCCCTTCAAAATTGCCGCGCGTGCATGAAACTCGCCGCCGCCGTCGCGGATAATTTCTGCGAAGAAAAGAGAGAGACGAGAGAGATTACTCTTCGTGAATTCCATTTATATTCCAATTTCCAGACACGTATAGTAATCATCTCCGAGGAACCGAATTTCGAATCCTCAACGATTTTCATAAGTTGTACGAGAGTGTCTCCCCCCCACTATTTTCCTCGAGTGCGTTACATGCAAATGCATAAACTGTCGATCGTGTGCGTGCATGATGAGTGCGCGGGCGAGCTTGTAATCCGCTTGCGACGCTTAATCGCCTTTCACGCATGCAAATTGATTGGCGCAGTTATTAACGCGTATCCGCTCGCGCCGCGCGTATGTCGCCGACGAGATATATACATGTGTAGACTTTGGAAGAGTACCGAAAAATTATAATCGCGACAGCGGGAACTTTTTCTGCGAAAAGAAAAGTGGTGGAATTGTTGATGAAAAAATTGAACTACTATGGCTAAGTGAAAAATAATGCAGCTTTGTCGTGCTCGGTATACCTATTTTGTCGGAGCAATGATCTACTTATTTTACCGCGATAAAATCTATAGATAAAAACTTACGAATGACAAGATTCGCAAACAACAAAGATAAAAACATTTTCGTGATAAAAATCTAAGAAACAAAACAAAAATTACAGCAATCGCAGCGTAACTCGTCGGCAGTTAAAGTGCAGCGGCGTAAAATGGGCAACAAATTTAAGCAGCTATCTGGGCTTCTAAGCGAAAATTTATCGCGTGTTTTAACACTGCTCGTACTTCGGCCTCCCTATTACCTTATCGGTCAGCCTCATCTCATGCTTTCTTCTCCCTCTGACTTTTTTTTCCGCGCTGCGCGGGATTTCATGCTTGTAAATCAATTCGAAAATGTATCCTCTGCGAAACTTTATTGTTCCTAACTGTTAATTTGCAAATCGGTACAGTTATCTATACATGATGTCACGTTTTTCGGAGCTCGAAAAATCAACTTAAAGTATATAGACACTCGAGGAGTACCGTATTATTATACATCCACTTAAAATAAGATTATGGAAATTCTCGAGCTTACCATAAATTACAGTACAAAGTTCTCAAGGATCTCTCTCTCTCTCTCTCAACTGTAAAGGGCAAAGGCATACACACACACAACGATTTGCGAGTCATTAAGGCATATTAACTAAGGCGGCCTGATTAAAATCATGGGATAAACGCTCAGCTACCCCGCTCGCGCCATAAGCGCTTTTCCGAGAGGCGAGGCACACGCGCGTTAATACACCAGACATGACCAGAGCTAATTAAGACAAATTTAGGACAAGGCAAGTCTTATCACGCCATAATTTCTCCCTTATAATTTTCTTTCTTTTTTTTCATAATTTACTGTTATTTCGCGTATCTAAATTGCACGAGGAATATATGTATATTTTTTGGCGAGAATATCGTTGAGGTGTAATATCTGGTGTGTTTTTTTTAAATTGGATTTTATCCATACGTGAAAAAAAAATGTTTGGTACTATGCACAGGGCTGTATAAAAAAATGATTCTGTACAATTTTACATCATGATTT
>JAWWMK010015505.1:418-21024 GCA_035047105.1 Galeopsomyia nigrocyanea
CCCCCCCCCCCCCCCCCCCCCCCCCCCCCCCGCGCCCCCCCCCCCCCCCCCCCCCCCCCCCCCCCCCCCCAGCCATGTTTAAGCCATAACGCGCGCCTCCTGATTATGTATTTCAGTTTTGCAGAGCCCGTTGCAATTTCGCTGGCTCTTTTACGCACGGAGCTCTATTTCTCCATCGTGCGTCATTTTACTGTCGGCGTTACGTTTTTTCTCGCGCGGCTTTTTTTCCACTTCTTTTGTCTTCTTTTTATTTTACGATTCCAGCTTCGAATCCCACATCTGTCAAATCTCTCTCACTCCCTCTTTCCACACTCATTATATTTTTATGCGGCGAGTGTGTGCATTTTATTTCTATTTTTTAAAAAAAGTTTCTCGCTTTTACGCTACCAGCAGCAGTAACACACACACACACACACACACACACACACACAGACACACACACACACACACACATTGTGCTCAATGCGTGAGAGGGAAAAAGCGCGTAATTAATTTTTGCTCTTTTGCAGAGGAATAAAGCTTCGGACGGTGGATGTGAGAAAAAAGCTTTAGTTCGCAGCGATTACGTCGCTGAGAAAACAAAAAAGCGCAAGAGGCATCATAATATCGAAATAATTCATTAAAAAAAGGTTTAATTCATCAGATAGGTTGTTTTTTCGTTTTCCTGCAAGAAAATTATTTTAAAAAATCAGATCAGGCGGTGGCATCGACTAGCAAACTGTAGAACTTTTATTGCAAATATCTATCTTATGAATTAACAATTTTAGTGAAAAGTTATAAATGAATATTTTGTAGTTCTCATTGGGAGAAATAGCTTTTATCTTTCAATTTTCATTGTCATTTATAGTCTCCTTAGTAATGTCAATTATGTATTAAATTTGTGATAACTATTCATTTAACCGTCTGGTATAACATGAGATTCAAAAATTTCAATTCGGTGCAGCGTATAATAGTATAGCTACATGGTGTAGCTTGCATTATTCACTCGCAACTTCAATAAACCGATGCATTTAATTAACAGATAAATTTTTTATTTTAGACCTCAAAAAAGGTGAACGCTTCATCGTTAAAAGCTTCTGCCTCGGCAATTATCGAATATCAATAACCACAGGCAGCAAGACACGAAGCGATTAGCATTTTATCGAAAAATTGGAGCCGCGCGGCTGATGTTCCTGCGAGCGGACGTTCATTGAGCTAACAAATGAAGGCCGGCACGGGAAAAAAGGCGACTTATGTTAATCAATTTTTCGACCGTAAAACTTTCATCCACGGCTAAGTTGTCCATTATCGTCAATTCTCTCTTTTGCTCTTTGAATTAATAGTTCTCTACTAATTTATCGATGAACCCCGTCCACGCGGAATTTAAGATTATACAGATTATTAGGCTTGCCCTGCTCACCGATTACTGATTAAGATTCAGAGAGAATTTCAAATGAGAGCTGTATCGATTTACACTTTACCGGTCAAACATTTATGATTTCTATAATAGTGCAAATTTAAAATATTTATCTTCTGCAAAAGCTTTAGTACAACGACATTTTATTCCTAAATTGAAAAATTCAAGTAAAGCTTTAGAAGAATTTTAAACGACTAATCAACATAAATTAGCATATGTTTGTTACGTGAAAAATCTACTTAAACGAGAGTTAAGTTCTATTCACTCTTTTCCAGCTTTTCTACAAAGCTTTTCTGTTGTAACCGCCACTCAACGGCTCTTAATTCAAGAGATAAACAGTCATCAGTCAGTCAAGTGCCAGCATTCCTCTTTGCAACTGCAACTGTTTGCACTGCACTCGAGAGATCAGAAAAAGTAATGTAGTTTTAACGTAAACACTCTATGCACTCACTTGGAACATTGTTGAAGACCACGTGAAAAAAAGTTTTTTAAAAGTTTCATGTAATAATAAAATTTTCATGTAATAAATTTTCTACTGAATATTCAATCTGAATATGATTACTGAATCCTGTCATTGTTTTCGAATCGTTATTCTTTTTTCAATATTATAGTTTGTGTATAATAACCTACTCTTGTCCAGTTACATAAGCAGATTATTATTGAATAACACGATCAGGTCATTCTCCAGTATTGAACAGAATCTGAAAGAGAGAGAGAGAGAGAGAGAGAGAGAGATGCTTTTGAATTGGCGAGGCAGAAGCGGCACAATCATTCTGTGTTGCTGCTGAAATTGAAGCAGGTAAGGGCCGAAGTAATAAGGTTTTATCGATTATCATATAACATGAAAAGCGGCAGGTACTGCAGGATATCCATTAGCGGCAATTAGTATAAGCAATCGAGCGATAAAAGCAGTATCGAGAGAGAGAGAGAGAGAGAGAGAAAGACGAGTAGTATCTGGAAATAAAAAGATGGAAAAACGAGCCTCGAATGGTTATCCGATAGCCTATATAGACGATGAACGCCGCCGACAGCGGGGCAGACACGCCAGAGCAGGAAGGAGAGTCGATAAGAGCTTGGTGAATCGCGTCTCTGTACAGTCGGGCAATTCACTGGGCCGCGAGTAATTAAAAGCAATCAAAAGTGTCAGATGCGTTCTCGCGCCGAGGCTCGTAAAATGTTTCTCGGCCTCGCTTCGCTAGATAATGAATTATTGCCGCCCGCGCTCGAGCTTCATCCCCCTTCCCCTCGTAATCTTCCCTCGTATAATCTCGTGTCGAACGAGCGCCTCTGACAATTCAGCATTTAGCACTCGCGCTCGGCGTTTATATATGCGCGCTTTTTCCAAGAGAGGGAGAGGGCCAAAGTGAAGGGCACTCACTCTTCTTGCGCACACAGGTGCTTTTGTTTTCATTGAGAGAGACTGCGGCTCGTAAATTATTTATTTTAGACCGTGAGCTAGAGCGCAGCTCCCTGCACACTCATGAAATAAGTCTTTGAATACATGATGAAAAGGCCTCGTTAAAATGACATAAACATACTCGCTGTCTGGCAAAGTATGATCATAACCTGCCTAGTATACTGCTCGCTTTTTTTCCCGTAATTTTTCCGAGAATTTTTCTAGATCCGTATCATTTTGTGGCATAATGATTTCCATAATTATGGAAGATAAAAAGGGGTGGTTTTCACGAATACAATGTACCCAATCAAAATCCCGTAAGAGTACTGTTTCGCGTACCAATAAAGAACACTTTTTCTCGCCCTTCTTTTTCGTTATTTTCTTTTACATAAAATCCCAACCGTCTATCCGACCTTTATATTTTGAGCTAAATCATTATTCATCACATGCGATATTATGCTAAGATATTCCTAATTAAATTAGCATTTGGGGAGGCTATATTGATGTCGACAACTTCATGCGCAACTTGAAGGTTCTCCATCTCCGTCACTTCAACAGACTAGTGAATGCAGAATTCTCTGAGAGGCTAGTAATAGCATGCAAATTTAATTAATTAGTGAAGATGACCCGTATACCTCGTGGACATTCACTATATTAGATGACCCGCTTGCATAAAATCGGATTCAATCAGCTGTAATCTTTCAGTTTGCTTTTTGCCATAAAGTCGAGTACTAAATTGAATTACTCGTTTGAAGTCTACACCTTCTAAAACTTTGATTAATTTCTATTGAAAATTTTTTGTTCCTGCTTTCGACGTCGTTTCAAACCATTTTTCGTCGGAGTTGGTCTACTTCATTTCTATCGAAAACTTACAAGTTTGACTTATCTGACTGTTCCAGGAAACCACAGAGTTACTGCCTGCTTGAAAAATGATCGAGGTTCAAACTGATAGCTTAATAGTTACAAATAAGAATCAATATTGGCTAATTTCGCTGTATTCATATATACTTTGAGAAATAGAAACATTAACTAGGAGAAGGTTTCGAATTTTGGCAACACGACACTATTTATTTGATCCATATTTTTATAGTGCGACTGATTTCAAATGAAAGTATGTTTATTGATAATTTAAATACAAAATTACATAAATCCAGTGGAGTTGCTTACTTAAAATGAAGCGTTTAAGGTTGCGGCAAGGCAAGGCAGGATATGAGAGTTATAAAATGCCATAAAAAACTTGAAATAAGTCTATTTTTGAAAGTAGGATAGACAGCTTGGTGACACGTGGGACCACCACACGGCGTGTAACCGCTCTGGCGAATAAGAAAAGGGCGCCGCGGGTGTAATTTATCGGCGCCTGGGCCACTTAGTCTCTCGCCTGGCCCCGGGGTCATTAAGACCGCCCGGCGGCACATCACGACTGTGCTCGTACTTTGTCATTGTAAGTTTCACCAACGATAATTTCGCAGCCGCGTATGATTAAATTACACCCCGTGCGAGTTGCGCGACGCGACGTAGCGCGGACTTTGTAACTTTTTTCTCTCTCTTTTTATTTTTACTGCACAAGACTCGCGCCCCGTCCCCCTTCTTTTCCTTCTGCCGCGCACACGCCTCCGCCACGTAAAAAAGTTACAGCGCCAGCTCGCTGCCTTGGCTAATCGAGTTGCGCAATTTTTTGCAATTTCGTTCTTTCGTTGCCGCGCCTTGCTGACGTGAGTAGAGTGGTATACACTCCAAAGTTTTGCTGATTGCGAGAGAGAAAAAAATACAAAATTGACCGAGTTCTTGTGTACGTATGGTAATGCGTTTTTTTTTTTTTTTTTTTTTGCGCGAGTGTAGACTTTTCGTACATGAAAATAATATTTGTACAATTCAAATTTATAGGTTTTTTTTTATTTTCTTTTCCACAACTCAATTTCAATGTAAAACTATATAAGGAAATTCAAATTAACTTTCTCGATTGAAAGCCGAATGTCGTGTCTATAATTTATTCTATGAACCGTTTAAATTGGAACATATCAGCAAAATAGCATGCAATGATATTATTGGGACGTAATGTGGGAACTCGAATTAGTTATATATACCGATTGAGTTTTGATTAAGTAATTCGTTACTGGACATAATTTCCAAAATACTACGGAGAAACATAATTTAATCTCTTTTAGTAATGATTATATGTACAAATTTAAATAACCTGCAATGTTTACATGCTAATTCATTCACTGTCTGGCGTAAAATTGAGTCTTACTACTTGAAATTTCTATTTATGCAAGAACATACTTTAAAGACACAGTCTTTATTTCCATTAACTTTTTATTTACTTGTTAGCTTATCCAATAATCTAAAGCTCAATTTATAAAAAAATTCATTTAATTATTATCCAATGCGACCGAATGAGATAATACTGCTTTAAAAAAAAATTTGAGTTCTGAAGCGTTGTTAGATTCGAAGAAAAAAAATACACCATGTAAAACTGGCTAGAAAGCAGAAAGAAAATACGAAAAGTCAAGGGTTTTTTTTTAGCTCGCGTTCAAGAGTGCAACTTTTGGAAAGCAGTTGTCCGAAATGAAAGGCCACGAAAGTTTCGCTCTCTGCGAGTACTCTTTGTCGCTTATTAAATCGTCGTGGCGTTATTTCGTCTGCATCTGCTCGTCTGCGAGCGCGAGAGAAAAAAAAATATATTCCAGAGGCAGCGCGGAGCTCGTAACAAAACGAGCGAAAACTTCGCCAGGATTATACTGGTGGCGCGTGATGCAGAACCTCGCGGACAATAACGAATTAAAAACGATAAGGGAATAATAAAAAACGTTGCAGTGCCGCGCGGCGTAAATTAAAATGAGTCGAGCTGAATTTTTCATTTCCACAACGCCAAGTTGAATGTTGACTTATTCGAGCGTGCATAAGTTTTAATCAACCACATTAGTTTGTGCGTTTCATACAGTGACTCTATTACGACCATTATAACTCTCGAGTTGTAGAAATAGTCATTCTTCATTAAGCTACGCGCATATATTTCAAACAGGAATTTTTGTATATTGAATAGTTTATTCAAGTTTTTAGCAACGAATGTATAAAATTATTTGCATAATATTGTTGATTAAACATCACCAATTGTTTGCTAATTCAGATGAATCAGTAATTGTAAGTATGCAAATTGGTTTACAGTTAGACCGTATTCAGTATGGAAACCTTCGGTTGCGGGTAAAATTTTAAATAAATAATTAATGAGCCACGCAAATTTCGAGCGTACCAATCTACATTCTACGCTTTCGTCGTCATGAATATTGATGATCCTTTGCGTGGACATGGAATTGGCTAAATGGACGTACGGTTTTGATATCCAATTAAATAATCGAGTAAAATGATGTCGTCCGTACATTTCAATTGATTCTTCTCTGCCATACTCCACATGCCAATACCAGATTATGCGAATTTTCAATCAGCTTCGCTGTTTCAACGACAAATCAACTCGTGTAATCTGAATTACCGGCTGTGAAGTAATCAACAGTACTTAAATCGAAATCCTCTGTTGAATTTAGCTTTGTCAACTGTAAATGGGTTACGGGCTTTCAATTCATTGAAGAATTTACAAAATTAACTATTTGAAATTGAATAATACTGAGCGGATATTGGATTTAGTAGATTTATCAAGAATATTTATGTTTGGATATTTGCATTTTTTATTGTTTAGATTATTTCCCAAACGCGTCTGTAAATCAATGTTTTTAGAAAATATTAAAACGGACAAAAATAATGAAAACGTCGGAGAAGATATTGCTCGCTTCCTTTTTCTAGTGATAACGTAGTAAGTATTTTTACAGATCATTTCAAATAAATTAATCTTGTCAAATTAACAATTAATATTCAGTACGTAACTTAAAGACACGGTTGAAAATGTTGCGCCGAAAAAAAAATTATTAAAATAAACATGGCTCATCGTAAGTACCCTTGCACTTTAAAATTTTTTTTCGGTCATTTATTTGACTTATTGTTAGTTAAACTTTTTTTGCGCCGCACTCTTTTTTGAATTGAATTTACAGCTAGTGGTTTTATGCAGCTATTCATAAAAGTATGAAGTGATTGGCTGTGGCGTGCTTTCAGCCAAGTACTTCTTTAAGCAGACCTCTTTTTCTCAAAGAAGATGAAATTTTCTGGTAATTGAAATATAAAAGTTACGATGAAGAAAATTGCATTTTCAACATTCAAGCGAGAGAAAAGTTTCATGCAAGAACTTATTTCAAAATTTATGTCCCAAAAGAATAATACTTATCATTAAATTAAAAATATCCACAATTATTTTAACTTTTGGAACTCTCAAATATTATCTTTTCTTTAGTATTAAAGTTTTAATAGATTTCCATAAACAAGAAGTTCAATATAAAATAGAAATTCTCTTACTACAGCAGAGTGATGGAAATGTTTATTCCGTATGATATTTCCACGTATAATCTCAGTAATAAATACTTTTTTACACAATAAACTCCTCTTCGGTTCATTGAAAATTGCCAACGTGGAATATAAAAGAACAAATAACAGATAAATCATCCTTATCTTTAAAAAATGATGAGGCGTCAACATCCAGTATTGTGATTGGTTAATGTACGAAAAGGCGCTGAAATTTGAATCTCAATATTTTTTAAAAATATTTTTGTGATGCATTAGAGGGCTTTAGATTCAAGTAGTGTATGAACTTTTTATAAAATAACATGAATTATTTCTAAGAATAATCGAGAATGTAATTATATCAATTGATCTATAATAGAAACGAAAGAGAAATGGGAAATAAAAGTGTGTAAATTTCGCAGTTTTTGTTTGAGAATAGCTAACGTGAAAACTAAATTGTTTAAAAACATGAAATTATGTTTAAAAACAACGATGAATTAGATAATACAAAAATATTATCGAAAAACATTATTGTTTTTACTACATTTTTTCAAACTTTGTCTAAATTTTCAACATATGTTTGAGTGAATAACAAAAATTAAATGGATGTCGTTTCATTTATTTATATTTCAACACAAATTTATCATAATAATGTTTATACTGAAAATACGAATGACTAACTCCACCTTGAGTAAACCAACAAACAAGATAAAAACATTCCATCGTTAAAAAAAATGCCAGTTTTATAAAATGAGCTTTATCCAGCTTTACGTTGAATCTAATTGTTGTATGCATACATTTATTGGCTCGTTGACAGATACAGATAGCGTTGTAGCGACTGGCAACTGCATCTGTCGAAGTCGAGAGAGGACTTGTGCAGCTCAGGAGGCAGTGAAGCAGGTTATATAAGGCGATCCCGGATAATCCTATAATCTGGCAGCCAGCGGCTGCCTGTCAGATTACGACTTCATCGAGTCTCTCTCTCTCTCTCTCTCTCTCTCTCTCTCTCTCTCTCACTCTGTCGAGCACACAGCATCTTCTCGCGAGAAAGTAAAGCTTTTGTATCGCGTTAGCAGACATTGTGCCTCAAATGCAAATACAGCCGGACACCAGAATAGTATCAGTTGACGGAGCGTCCAGGATTTTCATCCGAATTTACGCTCTCTTTGGCTACCCTTTCGCAGATATGCCTTACACGTTTGCCAAGTCGTATTACGTACAGTAGTTTCTCTCGTATTGTCTCTAGCTTATTCTCATCGTGCTCAATGTGAATTTCTTTCGTATCATTTCTATTACACGTGTGCGTAACATTACTGGTATATTTTTTCAAACTTTTGATTTTTAAAGTGGCCCGAAATATATTTGTGATAAAAAAAAGCAATATCGATTCGACTACCCAAGCGATCATAATTTTTTTATGAATACTGGTACTATGCATGTACTTTTATCGTAACACATGTCAAGTTAAACTAAGCCAGTGCCAGTTACGAAAGAAATTAAAAAGCTAATCGAATTTCTCGTGACAAGAGATTTTTTTATCACGTGTACTCGTTTCATGACTTTTGAAAAATATCTCGTGGTACGCGAAATCTTCTTATCTGAGTGTCATTTACATGCAGCAAGATGACGTTGTCATGTCAAGCAAATTTACCAAGTTACTTATAAATTATGCAGTACTTTTCTCCAATTTCGGATTATTGACACCTGAAGTCAAAATTAGATTCTATATTTGCAGACAATATCACTAATTTTGTGGTTTATTATTCAAAAACAAATTTTTTATATAATAAATTTAAGAATATACAAGCGTAAAATTTATTTTACTGAATTTCCAGATTCCTTTGAATAGTAGTAATTATGCAGCAGCTACGCTCATTTCCTTTTGTTGCTTACCATCTAATACGACCGAATTTTAGGCGTTGCTCGAAATTTGATGCTTTGTAGTTGGAACTCAAAGGAAATACTGAATATTTGTCGTAACAGCAATACCAGCAAACATGAAATTAGCAGTTTCACTTTTCAACTAGTGAGCTTTTCATCTAAATAACCACTAGAAACAATACAATATTGGCATTATCCAATAAAATTGATGTATCGCAGTCCGTTGAAAAAAAAGCGTTTTCTTCAATATAAAATATAGTTAATATGAAAAGTTGACTTTCGCATGTGCGTATGATTTGGCTAAAAATGTGCTTAAAAAATAAAATAAAATTTTTTCTACCTGTAAATAATTTTCTGGATCATTTTTGCAACTTAAATGCCTTAGAAATTATCAGTAACACAAAAACTGGCGGTTTACTTTTGAAAACTCAATTCAATTAATAAAATGTAATATTTGCAGCCTCAGTCGATCTTGATTCATGTAAACTCGGCAGGCTTTTGCGCCGATTAATAGCCGGAACACGTAGCCTGTGGAAAACCAACTGTTAGAATTAATACAAGCACCGATAAATTACATAAAAAGTGAATCTATAAATATTGAATAAAAAAAATAGTAGATATATATAACTGGGGTTATTATTGTGAAAATTTATAAACAGTGAGGTCTCGATAATTGCATTATTAGTATTATGACAATGTAGGTCAATATGAAATATTCGTTTTTATTTTTAAACTATGGCGTATAAAACTTCTGATCATTTGCATTTTCTTCTCTACTAGGTTTCCGTATTTCTCAAGTGGTGTCGTTACTTATTCGTTATTTAGATGTCTTGAAGCGTATAAAAAAGAATTTCGACTAACGATACCCTACAGGACTTTATCATGCCCATTCAAATAAAACTAATTTTAAAGAAATGCGATATACGTTGTTCGAATAAGCAGTGCGTTTAAAATTATTCCGCACAACATTAAATAACTGAGTTTGGTGAATTTCCTACTTTTCAGAATAGTTCAGTAACAAAGAGTAGAAACGAAGGAGAAATGGAAGATTGAAAAACGAGGATCTAAAAGCGTGACAGAAGCACAAGGAGCGTAAAGGGTGCAAGGATAAAATTTCACTGATATTTTCACAAGAAGAGCAGCTTGTGCCGCACAAAAGAGGATATTTCGTATTCGCTCGTTCTCAGAATCCGTGTATGTGACTACGCGAGAGGAAAGTTAAATTAATTCAAGGGAAAAAAAATTTTGAACATACAAAGAAAAATCGGTTATATATTCAGTAAAACTCGAATTATCTTGAATTGAGAAAAGATGGATTAAATAATATAAGATAATCGCATACTTTTTAGACAATACGTTGAATAAAGATAATTAAGTTCAAAATTTATTCGCTATTCTTGCACGATTGAATAGTTAATGAGATGCAGTTTCAATAATTCTCAGCTATACTGATTTTCAAGTGCTTCACAAAGTGCTACGATTGGAAAATTCTTGTTGTTGTCAGTTGCCAGTTGAGAGAATACTGTAGTTTAGAAAAAATCATACTTGTTCGATTGTAATAATACAGGATGAATACTTTTCCAATGTTATTAAAGACCCTTAAAATAGAAGTCGAGTAATTAATTCTGGTATTTGACAATAACAAGGCAACGGCGTACATACGACTAATCGCGAGATCTCGGCATGTAGTCGAAGCATTAAAAAAGGAAGCTCGTCTCTTCTGGCCTCTTTGTCGCATCGAACAGCCTCAATTTCCCCGAGACAATAAGCAGGAAATTACTCGTGCAGCTTCCTCTCGGCTTTCCAATTAACAGTCTCCCTCCCTCAGCAACGAGTTCCCGGGAGAACCCGACAAAATAGCGATTTGTAAATTACAGGCCCCTGAGCCCAGCTTTTGTCGCGGCCCGCTTGCTTGCTTTTAAAAGCGACACAACCGATACGCCATGGTCAACGTTTATCGCGATTCCTGCTATTTCAGGCAGCGTTTATATGCTTGTAATCGCGCGCGTCCCGCCGCACCGTTCTTTTTGGCTTTGACAGATTTTCCACACGTATTTGTGGCTTTCCTTTATTCCGGAATTCCGGGATAGCGGCGGTGTAATCGTATTCCATGTTTAAAAAACAGTTTTTATTGCACCGTTATTCACGTACATTTTGCGATATTTTTTTTTATTTTCAATCGAGCACAATATTATTGTTTTTTTTTGCTCATGAATACTTCATTTCTCTTGTTGATTCTATAGACAGATATAAATATTTTTATTTGCAAATTTCCTATACCGGAAAACATACGGTGGATACTCGATGTTATTTACAATTTCGGCCTGACGGTTTATCGAGCTGTACTACTGAATTATTTTAAATTTACAATTTTTCGCTCTGCGAGGTTTTCCGTTGAATAGACGACATATTGACCTGCAATTTACATTTTTTCAGCATATGAATTCAATTTCCATTTAAAGAAAACTGATTTTTATCGTTAGGAAAACATGTTTTCCTTTTTTCGAAAGTGTCAGTTATTATCAGCGTAGCTTTAGAAATATTGAGCAACAAATTTGATTATCTCGGGCGAAAGCACCGAGATTAAGCGCACGAGCTACAGGGTCTTTAAAAATAATCGAATTTGGCAGTATAAAGTTAAAAATCCCGAAAAATTCAAAAAGCAAATTGAATCAGAATTGAATATTCAGCTTGTTACCTTTGAAGCTCCGGCTGACACGGTTTTATCCATTCAAATATGTAAAAGAAAATAGTCGGTCTCAAGCCGCTCGATTTTTTATTTGTATTATCTTCCAGACTACCTCATCTAATAGTATCCATGCGACGCGTAATGCGAGAATTTTCGAGACTCGCTTTCGCGCAGCTGTAGAGCAATACTCGTAGTCGTTTGGTGTTTCGCTCTCTGGTTATTACCGCCGCTGCTCTTTTGAATCCTTCAGTTGCCTATTTTATCTTTTTTTCATTTTAGATGGTCGCTTCTTCGGTTCAAATACCTCGAGCTGCATTATAATCATCTCACCTTTCCATTTTTAACACCCATCCGACTTGGCCAAGCAAAATATTGAACACTTATTGCTATAGTACAATGAAGTGGAAAGAAGATGCCCCGTGCATGTCAAGCATAATATTTGCTATCAAGCATTGTTACACTATATTAGTTTTTTTTAAATTTTATAAAAAAAGAAGCGTATGAAAGTGAAACGCTAAAATATAAATAGAATAAAATATTTGCTGAGTGCCGATGGGGCTTTAAAAATGGTGTAAAAGTGGCGGCTTGGCAGTTCGATGCAGCGAGGGTAAAGCAGCTTTGCAGAATGCGATAGAGCGCGTAAAAAATAATTCACGGCAATATCATACATGAGAGCGAGCGAGTGCGAGAAGAGCGTGTTTTACTTATTCGGCGCAACATATATGTCATAGCAAGCGCGCAGCTGTGCGACCGAATTTGCCGCATGAAATATCGAAAAAAAAAATCTGCGCGGGAGAACCCGCTGGAAAAGGCTCTTTCTGCTTCTCGCAATGATGCGGAATCGAAAGTGATGCGCACAACTCTTGGTCGCAGCGCATACATGCAAAGAGCAGCTGAAGATGTATAATGCTCGCGCCTGCCGAGGATTTCGCGGAAAGTGTTGTTTATTGCCGAGTTTTCTCAAAAACATTTTGGCAAAAATCATTGAACTCTGGAGAGTGCAACTATCGTTACAGTATGAACTCTGTCATGTATCTGTAAATACTATTTTTATGTTTCGCACAAGGCACACAGATGTTTAGAAAGTAAGTTTTTTTTCTGAGTTTCAGTGAAGAGGGTTTTCTCGCTCATTAGGAGTAGTAAAATTGTACGTGCCCTTTGCTGCGTGCAAAGGATTAGCGGAGTAGCGTAGTGTAATAAAAAATGGGCCTGCGAGCCAAGCTTGAGTTTGTCTGATAGTAGGGGCGCGTATTATACCTGGCGTCAATGAGGGTATTTGTAGTTGCCAAAAAAAGCAGTTGTCTTGGGTAGCTCGGCGAGCAAAGTTCGCTCTCGAGTGATTTTCCGAAAATAAATTCTTAGTTTTTTTTTATTTCACTTTAAATGAAAGTCTTCTTTTCCTGCAAATTCATTTTTATTCAACTCCTAACCCACCTTGTTTTTTACGATTAACATTTTAACTATCTTAATTCTCTAAGTTTCATCTACTTATATGTACAATACTTTTCGTCTACTGGTATTTATAAAATAATAATATAACGCCAAAGGTAACAATCGAAAAATATAGCTACTTTTAAAATAACCTACCTAATACCGTCATGTACCTTATACCGCCATTTGCTCGTATTTCAAATGTACGCTTGCTGGTGACATTATTTTTATACTGTTATGTAATGAAAGTTCCAATGATTTCAATCATCTCCGGATATGAAATTCGTTTTACACGAGCTCCTTTATGCTCTGGATGCGCACATTTTTCAACACTCTGAATTTCCAAAACACGAATATGTGTCATTTTAACTAGTCTAATATACCTAAGCATAAAATTCCGACACTTCGATTCGTCTTTTTTTACCTCTTCAAAGCACTCATCAGAAATTTTTTAAGCGCGAAATAAGCCAAATGCTCCCTTAGTTACTATATTTATTAGATTGAATCTAATACCGCCACTTTCAAAAATCCTATATAAACTATAGGTGAAAATTTCAATTACATTTTCTCAATACAGTTTTGCATTTCTTTGTTCAAATAGAGAAAGGCAATCGTAAAATCACTCGAAAAAAATTCATTTCGATCAAGTATGAACGTATAATAGCCAATTTCTAGTTTATTTTTTAAACCAGTATGTATTAATAATTAATTAAGACATTACTATGTAATTTATCATCTGAAAAATAGCACGTCTTCATAATAAATGTTGATACCGAAACTCATTTTTCACTATCAAACATTATTTTCATCTCCCAAATTACTTTTTTCTTAAAGTGGCGATATTAAGTACAATCACTTTTGTCTACACCAAAAATAAGTATCTTTCTTCAAAGTGTGATAACTCGGCTTAAATATAATCAGACTGATCATGCTAGGCCTCATTTTGAAGGGTAAACTGGCAGCTTTAAAATGAGTCCACAAGCGTTGAAGAAAATTCGCTCGCGGTAAAAAGTTATGGCTGTTTGAAATCTTAGTGGCGGTATAAGGTACTCCTATCTTATATGAATTCACGGAAAAATTATAAGTGAAAACTCAACTAACTATTTGCTTTTCCGACGGAAAAGTAGCAATCTACTGCATCAAAATATTTGTTGCATGTGAAACAGTAGTAGAGGATAGATGAAATTACGTACTCGGGCTCGGATGTTCTGAGGAACTCATGTTTCCCGGACACTCGATGCCAAAAGTTGGATGTACGTTTACGAATACGTACAAGCGAATAATGTGTATACGGATTTCGGGTATCTCGCAGAGCTCGGTAGCGGAATAAAACTGTCGAGGATGAATCTTTGTTGCGAGGAGGAGCATAAATAAACGTCACGTTGATATGCCGAACACGTAGTTCGCGTGTTATACGTAACTTTCCTTATACTGCACGAAGCTCGGCTAGTCGCGAGAACAACACACGACATTAATTCCTTCGGTAATTTAACCGCGCTAGCTTGCTATACATGCCCGCGATCTAATTGCTTAAGCTGCAAATTTGCCGCCGCGGATTTTACGTTTAATCGAGTGCTTCTGACACGAATCTACTGACCCACTCGCTTCTCGTATCAAAGTGGATTTCTCGTTTGTTATTCGGCGAGCTAGATTCACTGCGTGCTCATGAACAACAGTTAGAAGTGGTCAGTATTGTTCAAATCTATTTATTTTACGTTATGCGGAAATATCTCTCGGCTCAATGCATCTCCAATAATATTAGTTCTTACAAGGTATACCTTAAGTATTATTATCTCTCACTCATTCTGCCACCGATTATTAACTATTGTTTCCTTTTCATTATTCAATGGTATTTTTTATCTGATAAGTATCGAAACATCTGTACTTCAAATGTCCTGTTGATCAATGCCGCTAGCACTACGCCTCATCAATACAAAAAGGTTCTCTTGGGACAAAAAGACTTGCTTCCTAAGTGTACAGTCTATCGTATAAGATCTGGACATTTCATCCCTTCAGAGTACACTCGATCATTCGTTAATCTATTATTGGATACAAGCCGACGATCGATTCTTTCACTTTGAGAATCGCGAGTTTTCATTGTTCACACCCAAATAGTTCACGAACTCTTGTGTACCAAGAGGATTTGAATGTTGTACAGCATTGCCATTGCAATTTTTTTTGCATGATGGTTCAATCAAGTCGAGAAGTGAGTTTTCGTTACAATCCGTCCAAAAAAGGGGAGGCTTGAAAAGCTTCGAAGAGGATGAAAAACGCGCAGAGGATGAAGAGAGCCGGAAGACAAAGTATCGCAATTTGCAAGCGGCTTGTCGTGGCGCTAGCGCGGGATTCGATTCATTAATGCCGCTGCTGCGGCTGCTCTTTTCTTTGTTGGCCAGAGCGAGTTTGTGCGGCTAATCGACGGCTTAAAACGCCACCGAGCCTTGCCAATGACCCGGGAATATTCATTAGAGCCGAGACTCGTTGGGATTCCCCTCGCCCTACTCCTCGTCGTCGCGTCCTTTCGCTCGGCCCTACGTCCTATCCGCTTTCAATTTTCACCCGACACCCCTTCACTGTACACGCAGCATGCTGTCACTCGGTAAATATTTTTCACGTCACTTGCTTTGAGAAATTCAATGCAGCCAATTTTTCAACGGCTCTCCCATTATTATTTACACGTACTTTCAAATCAAACAAAGTGTTATTTGTCAAAGTTTCTGTCAAAGTAGAATACAAACACCATTTTCACAAATATCGATTTTTCGTCTGTTGTCATTTATTTACCTCGTCGAGCTTGTTGAATATGAATACGACGTAGTTACAAACAATAATAAAGTAAAGTAAAGTGACCTTATTGATTCGTTTCTGAATGTCACCATTTGATATGCTGTAGGAATATATGTATCGACAAACATATACAGTGGGCGGACTATTGAAGCGAGATATTTCGGTAGCGAGTATTTTCTACGTAATGTTTAATTTATACTGGGATACCTTGGGGGGGGGGGGGTTGAAACTCCGTTGTCGATAATTTCCGAGAGAAAGCATAATGTTGATATTTTGAATATTTGATTCATTTTGTGGTGTTATTTGTAAATTTACGTGCTCGAGCACAATAAATATTGAATATTGAACGTGAAACAAAAAAATTTTTACAATAATATTCAGCCTATTACATTTTCATTTCCTAACGAAACGATATACTTCAGTCATGAAATACGTTCAAATGTACAGAATTTTCCGCGATATAATCCTCTTTTAGATATGAGACGGCGACGCTACTAAATTTCATAATAAACTTCATCTCATGTCTCCCCAAGCCTGAAACGCGGTGAAAAATTCTGGAATTAAATGTATTTGAAAATATACGACAAAAGCGTCACAAATAGTACTCAAGCAGAACAAACAAAAAACTTTTTTAAGAATTTACAGAGCAGTCGACTCATCACACACATAGCGAATAGCAGCCGACATTTGAAAAGTCGGAAGAGCACTCGACGAGGCGCGTTTTCGAGTTATCGCACTTTCATTTCCTACATCCCTCGCTCCCTTTTCGCCGCTCGCCACCGAATGCCGAATGCGTTGCCCGCTCGTGGTGGAAGAGGCACACTGATTGCAGCCGGCAAGCTTTTATTTTTGTTGTGTGCTTCCCCCGACTGTCTGTGTGTGTTTTTCGTTGCGTTCAACTTTCACCGCCAGAACCAAAGCCATTTATCACGGGAACTAATGCAAGCTTAAATGCTTTGGGCTTTTTCGGCTGTTCGGCATTTGGTATAATATTGACAGTGTCACCGATCGAAATGAAAAATCGACGTTCTATTGTGAAGAACGAAATGGCTTGAGACCAGCTCTAAATTATCAAACGATGCGTATCGTATTCAAATTACGTACGAGTGAAACCTAATGGAGGTTAAAAGAAAGTTTTTGAATGGCACAGTAAATCGGAAGAAACGGTATTGATGGAATTAAATGAATGTGAGCTGTGCTTTTTATTCGCATAATATCGATTTCAGTGACGCTGACAAATGTTCAATTGAGTATTGGAAATATTTAATCAATTTCTGAAATTATTCTGGGAATTTTTATATCAAAATGTCTATCGAGTTGAATGATATCCGCTATTAATTATGAAATAACATTCAGAACATTTTTGATATCTTATAAATACTAAATTTTTCTTTTAAACATAACTTCAATGGTGGATAACGCACGTTGAATTTAAAAATTATTTTCTGCATTTTGTCAGATGAAAATGTGTCTTTGAAGATCTACGAAAAAGGCGCAATAAAATGCGTCAAAGTGAATAAGATTAAGTAAATAAAGAGAGTCAGGCTTGATTGAACGTCGTCGGAAAAAGTTGTTAATTAAATTCTCTTATCCGGGCAAAGGTAGATTTGCAAGGCCGACCCTCCATCGAACTCCTCAATTACCGTGCTGAATAAATCGCATCACGTAATGGGGCTCGCTTTGCCGAGTTGGTCGGCTTCGCCGTGTCGCACTCTCCGAGCAGGAAAAAGGCACGACGGTCTCCAAAGCCAATCAGCGTCTCTGTGTTACTATACGTAAATCTTTGGCGAGCATATTTCACATCGTCTCTCTGCTACACCGACGACAGTGGGAATTTCATTTGATTTAATTTATATGGGCTTATTTGAAACAGTATCGACTTTCAATCAATACCAGATGCTTTCGAGATTTCAAGAAAGATTTACATGCTAATAAATTATGGCTGTGACTCATAAATGAATTTCCATGCAAATTTAAGTCGATTCTAATTCATTTCAATGACTTATATTTAAACAAAACTTATGGATACTATCGGGACGTAAGGCACATCATATTGTGATAGGTATGTAATAAAGTCATTCGGTGCTTCAGGAAATTATTGGTAATCAGCGTTTTTAATATGCTATAAAATGTGTTACTCTGACTTACGTCGTCTTTCATCTATCCAATTTTTATTTTAATGACTGCAATATTAACAAATCCATTTTCATCAACTGCAATTTTTTCCTGTGCCGTCCAATATTTATAATAAAATGAAAGGGGAAAGCTAGTTCTAGAAAAGTCCAAAATTATAGTATATCGTATTCTTTGAAAATTGGTGAAATTTGTTTTGTGACATTTAAAGTGATTATATCTAATTCATTTATATACATTGCGATTATGTATGCGAACATATGCGCTACAAATGTATAACCCACACAGTACATTTTATCAGTCAGTTTCATTAGAGGTAAAACCGTGAAAATAATAATGCTTTATTCGAGTACTGAATGATGTTGTATACTGACATAAGCACACGAACGTGCTAGCTAAATAGTAAACAGCTGTTGAAAGCTGCCGTTAGTGGAGTTTCACGCGCGAGGTTAAAAAAGCGCGAAACTGGTCTGTGCGTTATGGAGGGTGGATGGCTGTGGTAGCGCGCTCATTACCGCGTGGGGGATTGTTAGCCGGCAGGGACGCAATATAATAATGGTGGAAACGCGCGTCGCTGCGGGAATTTCGCGTAAAGACTTTGCAAGTTATTACCTTCATTTCCGGCTCGCGTCGTTCGCGATTCCCGCGCTCGGCTGTGCGCAGCCTATTTCCAGCTGGCCGATCTGATATAGCTGCCGGTAATAAACTCGCAGCCACTTCTCTCTACCTCTAAACATCATGAGCGATGCTTTCCTCTTTCGATGTATCCACCCCCCCTCCCCCCTGCCATCCTATCCTTTCACCTTGGATTTACAGTGAGCAATATTGCTCTCCATCGGCTTTGCCTGTATTCATTTGTCAGCCTAATAATCACTCATATCAGTTGCATATACTAAGTACTTATATTTCTGATATTGTTTCTTTGAAAAGAAAGCTTCGTTTGCGGAAAATTTTTAATAAATATTTCAGGGTTAGTTAAGTGTACAGTCATCAGAAAAAGTGTTCCGGTTTTATTATTTTTTTTTTTAGTTATTTTAACTTAAAAGCAAACAATTCTTTTTCGACAAGCGAAAGGAACAAAAGTACATAGCACTTTTTGCTCTTCAAGTGATCACTCTGCCAATTCATTTTACATCATTTCTTAAACTGACATGTCACTTTCTCATTTTGACAAATTTCATTATTCCACAATTCAACATGTTAAACAATTAGAAGCTTAAAAATCGGTTTTTTTTTTCGTAGTTTATGTTTCAAAATAAACTCTAGTAAAAAGCTTGCGATTAATCAGGTTAATTCTTGTATTTCAATATTTCAATTTTCTAATGTTTATTTATCGTAAGTGAGACGAGAAAAAGAAGACAGCGACTACAGTATATACCAAAAGCAATTAACGAATTCAAAACGACTTTTGAATTGAAAAGAAAACAGGCCAAAGAGGAGAATAAACAGTCAAGAACGTGCTGCGAAAGCGTATACGCATCTCTTAAACGAACGCTAACCCAGAATAGCAGTGTGTAAGGCGGAAAGCCATTATTTTCGTGAAGAATTTCTTGGTACCTTATTATTTGTTTTTTCTCTTTTTCCAATTTTGTTTTTTCTTTCTCCTCTTCCGTTTGGAGCTCGCTTAATTTCCTTTCCTCGCGCGGCAGTAACGCATGTGCTGCTGTATTCTATCCCTTAATAAAGCTTATTTACGGAGTAATATCTGGCCTACACAAGCCGCACTCGCACCCGCGCGATAGTACTTATTCATGCGTTGAACACTCAGCGCCCGCTGAGAAAAACTTTGTTTTCCGCTTTCTTAAATCATGATTTCTTGGCGCAGTTTAGCTATGAAATGAGAACTACTTCAGAGTTGAGATATGCACTTGTTTTATTTGAAACTTCTTTAAATTGTGGAATTATGCACTGCACTTTCTAACGGAAATATAGTGCTTTTTTCATATTTATGCCCGCGATACAAACGTCCGTATCAATAGTTGATAACTTGAATGTATGAGAATTAAGGTATTATGAGTATAAACCTTATTAACATTCTTTTAGTTTTAAAAACTGTTGTATTTGTGGATTTTTATGGCGAAGAAAAATTAACTCAGACTCGAGACAAACTGTTTATTGATACAAGGAATACCTCACTGAAAATTGATTCGGAGATTAATTCGAGATTCGGAGCAGAATCAGTTTTATAACCCGAAACAAATAAATTCGTGTTAGAAGTCTTAGACAAAGAAATACCATATTCGAAACTATGTTCGGACATTCTAATGTACAACAAAAACTTCTAAAATATTCAATTTTTACTGAGTGAACAATTTCCATTTATTTCTGGCACTAACTTGTAATCATACCATTTATTTGTACTCAAGATGTAAAAAAATGTTCATTTTCACGCAAACGTCACGTTGACGTGAGAGAGATAATAACCGGTACTAAAGCAAACATTCATAAGTCAAACAATATATATATATATATATATATATATATATATATATATATATATAAACAGAGAG